>SCLH01000205.1:86921-104535 GCA_004367855.1 Oikopleura vanhoeffeni
AAAAAAAATACTTTTTATTCCATTAAATGGTTAAAAAAAAAGTTTTTAAGTCCAAAAATACTTAATGGAGATAAAGCAAAACTGAGTGATTAAATATCATAAAGTCTTCAAAAATAGGCCACTTAATGATGTTAAAGTAGTAATGATTTAACTCCATAAAGTAGTTAGTATATAATGCAGAAAAAATTATTTCGGACTTAAGTTAAGTCACTTAACCCTTGGAAGCTCCAAATCAAATTAATCGGTGGAGGCTCCAAAGCCGATTTTTCGGTCCGACTTTGAGCGCTTATATTGTGATAACTACACATCCGAGTTATCTCCTATTGAACTCAAGTTCAAGCCAAAGGCCCAAAATGTTGTAATAATATAATAGATTTGGAAAATTTAATCTAAAAAATGAGGAAAATGAGCGCCAAAAAAGACGTTTTTAGTTATGGTAACCATGAAAAACCAGAAAATTATCAGAAAATATTGTTAAACTGAACTAACTAATGCAAACCTTGGCTTTCTAGTCCCGCTTTCCAATTTTGAATTTCACTTCCCGCTTTCTCTGAGCTCAACTTTTCACACCTTGAAAATTACACCTGAAATCTTTGAAAAATAATCATTTTTTAAGTATGAATAAAATATTTTCGATTGATTGATTAAAGCTGTCGGAAATCGAATCTAAAACCTGGGTAAACAAAAAACACGGTTGTGAGCATGATTACTCGGCAGATAACTAGATAATCAAGCGTCCGCCATACTCAGCTAATCATTTTTATGATTTGAATACAATAGGTGGCGTTAAATTCAGATGTATTTATATTTGATACTCAAAACACATAGAAAAACATAAAATCAAAATTATGAAAAATGGCTAATTTAACTGTAGCTGATCTTTAGGATTTTGTTTTTCATCAAGATAATGAAACAGAGCGCTTTAATTCTGACTCTTATATTTGAGATGGATGTAACCGATATCGTAAAAAAATAAATTTACAGAGGAAACTAGAGAGAATTTGCAGCAGAGTACATTTGCTGGTAATTTCCTGTTTCTCGGTTTTTTCGGTTATTTGATAAATCGGTTGGTAATTTTGGACATTTGTCCATTTTAGACGCCACGGAGTTAAAATTCTCAAATGCCATAAGCCAATTTTTTTGATCAGAATTATGTAAGGACAACGATACGAGTACTAAAAATTCCTAATTTTAAACTTTGTTTGGCATAAATCTGAAACGTGACAGCCTATTAGTCACCCACTGGATGTTTGGTTGTCAAACCCGACGTATTTATTCTCAATCTTATTATGTCGACCTTAAAAGGTTTTTTCACCTGAATATAAAATGAAATGAGATATCAATTTAAATTACTCAGATGTAAATCTTGCGAAATTATTTTAGTGTTAAAAAACCTTGTTTCGAAAATGATTGTAATAAATCGAAAGCTCAACAATTTATATTAGTTTTACTAAAGAAAAAACATTTAACATATCTCAAAAAACAATGAACAGATATCAATTTCTTTGAAAAAAGTATTTTTGTCAAAGTCGATAATTTTCTATTATTTTTCAGTTTTTCCAGATATCACTCACAAATAAATAAAAAGAGTTCGAATAACAGTAGAGTGATAATTTGTACAGTGAAAGATTCCAAAAACACTTTCCTAAAAACTAATATCCCCAGAAAATTTCTAAAGTTCAACAGGATTAAAAGATCAGCGGTATTAACTTTTTTCGGCGAAATTGGGAGAAAAATAAGATAAAAAAATTTTGATCTTATCGTCGAAAAATTTTTTAAGTCAATTTTATGAATTTCTTGGCAAAAACTCTATGTTGGGTTTTGCTCATTATTTGTTTAAAGCTTTATTTCTTCCATTTTGAGAAAGTTTAAAATATTTGAAGCCGATTAATCGGTTTGGAGCTTCTTAATGTTTTTTTTTCAAATATAAAATTTTAATTGACAATTGGTAAACAAGAGGCCTTGTTTTATAATGGGAAGTTATTTTGATTTGAATGGAAAGTGAGTTCTGTTTGAAGATGAAGTTAGCTTTGTTTTAAGGGGGGATGGGCCCACCAAGATATGCGTTATTATAACTCTCCGGCTTGTAAGCTCAAGCGTCGGGCTTTTTTGGTAACGATATTTGAAAGTTTGAGATTTGAGCCAGTTCAAGAAGAAATCCGATAAGGGAAACGAAAAAATTCAGGTTCGGAAATTTTGTTCATATCTTTAGTTTCGTAGTTTTTTCTTCAACTGGTCCCAATTTGGAACTTTCAAATATCATAATTGAGAATATGAAAAAATTTGGGGTCAGTATCGGAAAGCATAGAAATCAACAAATTTCTTAAGTTTTAATGTCCCTTCAAATTTGAGTGCATTAAATATCTGCTTTTGTAAAATAATCTCTATTTCCACAACATGATTCGATTTTCAAATGTTTTTGAATACTGTCTGATCGTAACTACTGCATAATAATATTTTGTGACTTCGCTATGGCATAACAACATATATGACTTATATCTCCTTGACATGCCAAATTCATATTATATGAATCACAAGTTTATTTTTCATCGTTTCACATTAAAAATTAACGAATTAAAAATCAAACTTTAAGATTTATGATAAAATGATGATACATTTATCGTTTTATTTCTACTTATAAAAAAGATGGTCAGTTTCGGCTGTTCTCTCCTTATTTTTGATGCTGAACACGACCAGTCATTTTTGTATTTGAAATTTTTTTTCATGAGGGTGCTCCACTCCCTTTTCAAATCGAGTCCACTTTCTCTTCAATTCGAGCCAAATTTCCGTTTAAACCGAACTCGTTAACTCGACCCAACTGGTTTAAAAAAAGCCAATTCCTCCTCAAAAATGGAATCATCTACCTTTTTAAATCGTCGCAAAATCAAGCTATAGAAATAAATTGTCCCAATTTTATTTTTATGCCTTTTTTATAAAAATATGGAAAATTACAATAATTTTAGTACTCGTTTTATTTTAATACAAGGCTAGAAAAGCACTTTTGATGAGTTCAAAAATATTTCGTGTGAAAAAAGTTGAAATTTCTTGATTTTTGGAAATTTAAAACACGATTTACAGAAAAACGAGTCGGAAATTGGGACAAAACTCAACTCGATAATATGCACGAACTTTTCGGCTGCACATTCATGTACGTTTCGAATGTGTGAGTTTTCAATCCAGGGAGGAGATACATTTTGATTGTGACCCCTAAAAAAGGTCAAAATACTGTTTTTTGGTGATACTGAGACCAAATCCAATAATTTTCAAAAAAANAAAAAAACTCAACTCGATTATCTGCTCAGGTTCTGTTCAGTTAATTAAAGTCATAAATAATTGTTATACCTTTAAAACTCAGGGAGGAGATACATTTTGAAAAAATAATTCCGTCAGTTTTGTAAACACGTGTCTGATTTGACGAGCCATCCGTCACTTTCGACTTTTATAGGATACATTATAGGATGCAAGATTTTTGCTCAAATAGATTAGTTTTAGGTAATACTTTGTTTAACTGTTTGTACTTTTGCGAAAATTTGCAATTAAAACCCCGTTTTCGCCTTAAAATGCGACGACTACCCCGTTAAGGGGATTGAGGGTGCTTACATTTTTGTTGCCATTGAAATGTAGCCCATTCTCAAAAAGAAATAATTTTAGATCTAAACATGAGAAAATGTTTTTTATAGTTTTATATCCCTTCACGAGGGAATAGATATTATCTTGTTTGGTCTAGTCCATTGGTACAACTTGAAGTACATAATGTTCTAGACCAAACTAAATGATATCTATCTTCTTCGTAACGGGAATAGGATGGGTGAACTTGAGAAAGGAGGATTTTGAAGGTCTTCAAATGACCCAAACGACCTATGGGATCGATAGATAAGTGAATTTGGTCATTTTTTTGTGGTTTTTGACGAAGTTCCTGAAGGGATTTGTCTTCGGAAATTCCACTTAGATCTCCCGCTATCAGTAAAATATAGTGAGTGCGGCGCATCATTCCAAAGTTTTGCATAACATGGATACTTTAACATCAATTTTTTATACTTTCTCTTTAGAATACAGTAGTTACTCTGTTAGAGTTACCCCTATTGGAGTTACCTTTTATCTGTTAGAGTTACCCCTTATAGAAAATCTCAAAAACTCTAGACTTTCAAAATTACATTTCAATTTTTTCGCCACAGTATTAAACATAATTACTGTTGTTTTTGGCCAAACGGGAAATAATCGAGAGGGATATTGTAATTAATCCTACTATTGATTTCATGCCCAACTTTTAGGATTTTTAGTAAATAATATAATTTGTAACCGTTTATGTATTTTCTACAGTTCTTTATTATTTTATGGAGATATAGTTGCTCTAATTTCATCACATTCTAAGCGATTGACGGGCGAAATTTTGGTATACGGTCCAAACTTCAATTTCTGAAAAATATTTTTTGAACCCAAATTTCTCAAACTTTACTGTGATTAAATAATAATTTTTAAATAAAACAAATAACGAAGTTGCCACAAATTAACAAACTGTTCATTAAGAAATTAACCACAGTAGCTTTATCTCCTGATTGCAGAAAAAAAGTGCGATAACTCCCAATCTTTAGAGCTAGCTAAAGTTATAGATAACGTTATAGATATACGTAAAGTTATAGGTAGCTAAAGTTATGGATAACTTCAATGATGTTTGCTAGTTTCTGGTAGCCAAGGATTCTCTTCACGTAATTTAATCAAAAATGTTATCCAAAATACCTATTTTTTGACCGTTCACGCTCATTTTTATAAAGTGGCATTTTTTAAATATCAAATTTTTCCCTGACTTCTTTAAAACTAGAATTTTTAATTTTGTTTGATAATGAAATTAAAGTTATGTCTGTTTTTTTAAATACAAAAAACAGACATAACTTAAATGATATAAGTTTAAAAAATAGAACTCTCAAATTGGAAAAATATTGAGTAATCATCTGTTAGAGTTACCCCGAGCAATCACTCGTTAGAGTTACCTTTTATCTGTTAGAGTTACCTTTTTTACAATAGTTCAGGGGTTACTTCAACAGAGTAACTACTGTACTATACCAAATTAAATTTTTCTAAAATAAATTTATATGACGAGTTTTATTTCATCATCAAAATATTTTTCCAAATCTAGAAGCTCCTCAATTATACCAAAACAAATGCAATACAGATTGTGAGTACAGTTTGTTAAACAGTACTTTCAGTTGTACTAGCGCTTCAAAAATATTCGCAAAATTTTTCTTGATAACTGTTTACTAAACTGCAATTCTTTATTGGTGTTATTCCGATGACCAGAGAAATAAAGTTTGAAGAACCCTTAGTGACTAAGGCTTAGTCCCTTTTAGGTCATAGACATTTTGAAATTTTTTTTAAAATAACATATATTCTCTTAGGCTTACAAGTTTTAAAATGAACTTCATTTGAGGCTGGATAACGAATTATTATCGCCGATAAATTATAGGTTTCGCAAAAAATCTAGTTTTGGTGCTATCTTTCACTGGGCTCAACACTGAAAATGGGTGTTAAGCCGAAATCTCAATAATGAAGACCTATGTTCGAAATTATCATATAAATTTACATGTAATGTCTCCGAAAACCAGCAATAAATTTTTTAAGAGGTCATTATGTTTTTCGTATGAATTTAATACTGCATTATGAAAAGATTTGGAGAAATTATATAATTTTTAATATAACCAAAATTTGTTGAATCTTATTTTTCTGACTCATTTCTTGAAAGCTTAAATTCGATTAAAATAAAAATTTAATTTAATTATCCAACAATGAAAAAAGTCTGAATCTCAAAACAGATGTTTTATTCACTGACATTTGGTGCAACAGATTGGCTCATGATCTACTTACCTACTAAAAAAACTTGAAACCGCGCAAATTTCCGGATCATTGATTTTTTACCCCCTGGGGAAAACCATGCCTACGCTTTGTGAATTCTCAATATATTCTAATTTTAAACCCGCATAATACACAGTGATAAGACCACCTTAAAATTTATTTAAATTAAAGTATAAACAAATTTGAAATGTCAAGCGTCAGAGATCAAAATTATGAAGACAGTAGTGGATGTGAAACCCAAACTTCCTCTTTGTCTCTCAAAGATTCAAAATGCATGAAAACTGAATACAAGTAAGAATATTAACATATAACTCTAAGAAATACTTAAAAAATGCGGATAAGCTTAAACTTCACAAACATGGTCTCATTAAAACCAAGACAGTTCATGGCCTTGACATATATAATATTTAGGAATATTAGTTTTATAGTTATTTTATATCGATTACGGGGCCTCCTGGGCATTTTTTTCATATTCATCCAAAATTTCTATATAATTCGGCTTTTGAAAACCGGGGCTACCCGATTGCGGTCGTTATTTTTTAAGACGACAGCATTTAACCCTACGCGCGGCAAATGCGCTTTCAAAAAGGCGGCTAATATTGTGACAACCANGGAAATGAGTCAAAACATCGTGTGACGATACACATATGTTCCCAGTGTCACACCGAAAGAACATATTTTCGGGGAGTCGTCCGTAAGAACCCGGGCCCAAATAGATCTCAACGTACGTATGATCCCACTCCGGTGTGATATCGCTTAAAAATAACAAAAATTTGGTCTTATGGTTACCAACGTTCGTAAGATCCCACTCCGGGATTATTAATGACAGATGTAATTGCACTTAAATTAATTTCTAAAATTAATTGTACAGTTATTAATTTTTCAAATGAATTTTACTTTTAATTATTTAAAGAATTAATTGTAGTTGTATTATGTTTTCAAATAAATTGACCTTTCTTAACTCTCAGCTGCCCGTCAGGCGCTGCAGCGCCTGATCGACTTAAAACGGTTTTCTTGACCTTTATACATAATGGGATCATCGTCGACCAAGTGAACACTGAACCTTCTTGCCAAAAACTTTTTGTGCGTTTTCTTGGGGAATTACAGTACTTATTTTTGCTATTTGCGCTGATTGGCCAACAAATCACGAGGCTTAATACCTCATGTTTTCATTGATCAAATTATATACTTTGTCATGAACTTTTGATCAATTTTTCTTATCATTTGCGAGATAATTTTCTAAATTTTCTCACGGAAGACTTAATTGGGTAGGTGTCTAGATGAAAAACTATAGATAATTTGCATTTAAATAAATGGTACTTTTAATAATTGATTGTACTTTTATTTTTTTTTAAATCAATTGTACTTTTATTAATTTTTAAAATTAATTTTGCTTATAATTATTAAAAGCATATTCCGGTACATACGGTATAATTGGAGGTTATCTTTGTTCACGACATTTTTATGAATTGCCATTTAATAAATATTCTTGAATTTTAGTAGATTATCAAAACTAAAAACAGCTCTTTGTGCGGAAAAAAATAAGCATGTGCAATAATCGAAAATATGTTTTACAGTCTGACACTGGAAAAATATGTGTATCATAAACACGCTGTTTTGACCCATTTCCGTTTTAAAGTTAGCTGCAAATTCCAAGAATTGTTTTTATGATTTTTATTGCTCGAGTATCTTTGTATCTCAATTAAGATAATTTAATAATAAAATGTAAAATAGTATTTCTCTAAAAATAAGTATCTATTCTTTAATAACCGCGTGAAAAAAATCATTTGTTTAATCTGTTTGTCACAATAGGAACCGCTGTGCAGTAGCCGCTTTTTTGAAAGCGCATTTGCCGCGCGTAGTGTAAAATGCTGTCGTCTCAAAAAATAACCAACGCAATTGGGTCTACCCGAGTATTTGTGCTGATTTCGAGCCATCAAAGAACTTAATAGAATGAGTCGTTTTAAAAAAGAAAACGACTCATTCGATTTAGTTCTTAGATAGCTCGAAATCAGCACAAATACCTAGGTAATAATAAATTAAAATAAATATCAATTTTTACTTTTTTTCTTAGATAACTGACATTTTTAAATTATGACTTTTGTTAAAACATTCGAAACAATGGTCTGATTCGGACTTTTTTTCAAATTTAATTTCCTCTTAATATTATAAAATAAATTAAAACAATATTAATAAACAAAAAAACTTTTCAGCTTATGGCATAATAAGCATAAGTCTGATTATTATTTTTCTGTACTTCAAATCTTGGCAATAAAGTTTTATTATTATCGAAAAAAATATTTGTGCTCAAGGGGGGGGATATTGGAATTCAACCCAAAACGCACCAAAATCTTCAACCCGTGCACTCATGCATGAGATTTTATATTTAACAGGGCTATCAATGATATCAAAACAATGATATCATATTAAATTTCGTTGGCTAGAGATTTTGGTGCGTTATGGGTTTGATTTTTGAACCAATGTCAAGTTTACAACCTGAGTTTTCTCGTTTGCTGCGCTTTTTTCCCGCAAAAATACTCGACGGTGATCACTTAATATCCGAATTAACTGTCTGTGATTGGTTAATTTTGCGAAATAAGAAAAGCGCAGCAAACCAGAAAACTCAGGCTGTATTTATTGATAAAAAGACTCAAATCATCCCTAATCAATCCCTCAACCAATCCTGGATTGGCAATCTCTTAAATCTGGCTGGAACTAGAAACATTTTCTCGAAAAAATTTGAGTTTTATACTGAGTACAACTGTGTGTTTTACTGGAAATTTGAAGACTTATTTGAAAAGTAAATCAATTTTAATTGTTTTTGTGTTGTTTGATGTTTCGGCAGGTGTTATAAATTTGAGCAATTCGTCGAAAAAACGTCAAGGGTCCTCAACTTTTTTTCAAGTTACTGAACGTTAAACGGTCACCGTTTTCAATGATCAGTACAAAAATCATCTGACATTCTCCATTTATAAGAAGCTGAAATTAAAAACCTTTTTCCTATTTAGTTAAAGAGCTGAAAAAAGCCAATTTGAATTATTTTTAGTCGATATAAACTGAGTTAATAAAACATTATAATAACATGTGCATCTCCGAGATGCGTGTTTTACGATATGCCATAATTATCCGAAACGGTGAAAAAGTTGCTTGCAGCACCGGACGCGCGTTAGGCAGAATAGTTTTTGACATTTTAAGTGAAAGCTATGAAATTTTTCACTAAAACAATCTGATTGGATCTCAGATTTTCGCAGAAAAAACTTTCTTCTCTTTATTTTTCCATTTTTGGTGAAAACTTTGCTATTGAAGCTTGTCTTATATAAGCTTGTCTTATAATAACTCAGCCTCTTTGTTTGATTTATCAGTTAAACCACAAAGCCTTTAAATTGTTTTGATATATAAAATTATTAATTTACAAAAATCGCACTGGATATAATGTTTGAACCCCTTATTCTACGAGTACATCCGAAACTACCTTCAATTAATTTATATCTTTTTTCAAAAAATAATTTCATCAGGGGTCAATTTTGAACTGTCATTTTAAAGAAATTGTGGTTGGGAAGAAAAATGAAAATTAATTGGGTTTGAGAATTAATTCAAACTTTGTTTTACAATGCAAACTTAAGGATAGGGTTCTTTCTTATATAGCGCTTTAAAAAATATTGCAATAAGGTGAACTTATGCCATCCCTAAATATATCTCTTCAAATACAGTATGGCAGAATTCTGCTCAAACTTATATTTGCATGTGTTGTAGCCCTCAGAATAATTTCAAAACTGGCCTAAAAAAGTAACATACGAAGGTCTCATGAATCATTCTGACTAGGGTTTAATTAGACTAGAAAACAAACTTTTAAAATTTTCAAAGAATCAGACAATGGGTACTTAGAATGAAGAAAATTATCGAATTTCTATTAACAAAATTAAGTTATTTATCATTTATGTGAAAGGCTGACATTAAAATTAATCAAGATAGTCATCAAATAGCAAATTTTAAGGAAATTCAATTCAATCTATTTTCCGAAATTTTTTTTTCAAAATTTTGCTTATTGCTGATTGATCTCAGAATAAATTGCTTAAAAGTTATTTTTAACCCCGGAAACGGAACCACAAGGTAGAATTGGACCAGAAACCATATTTAAAAAGTTGTACAATATCGGAAACAGTTATTAAGAGCACTCAGAATGACGAAAATTGTCAATTTTTCAACCAAATATAGTTATTTAGCAAAAATTTAGAAATTTCGGAAGTTGGATATTTATATTCAATGATGAATGGTGAAAAAAATGAGCCAAAAATCGGCCGATGGCCAATAAAAGGGATTTTCGTTTCAAATTTAAATTTGTTAAAAAATGAGCTCAAAATCGGCCGAATGCCGATCGAAGAAGATTTTTCGTTTTTAAGTTAAATTTGTTTAAGGGGGTGCCATAAGTCCTGCAGATTGGTACATTTTTTCAGAGCAATAAATGAAAGAAAAAAAATGTGAAAATTTATTTTTTTAATTTTGATCTTCAATAAAAGTGTCCATTCTTGCAAACGTTTATATTTTTAATTTCTTAACATAACTAATAATCTGGGAAAATATAAAAAAACACTTTTCACGGTACATCCATTTCCAACTAAACTCGACTACAGATTTTTTTAAAGACGATATTAATAAACTTCTGACATTTTCGGGTGTTATGCGCTAAAAAGTCTTGTTTTTATGTTGCTTATTAAAAAATTTCCTTGATATGAAAGTTTTTTTCCCATGAAAAATGGTTAAAAATGGCAAAAAGTAGAGAAAAACAACTTTTTTTGAGATAAAAATTGACCTTCAATTGCGTTTTGATATTAAAAAATAATCTTACTATCTAAAGAAATGGCGCCTATAACACCCACAATTTTATTTGGANGATCAGAAAAAATTTTGGACAAAAAATGCGGAAAATTTTCATAATAGTTTGAAATTTTTACGATTTCAAAAATGAAAACTCAAACTCAAATCTTTCCTAAAATGAATAAAAATAATTTTATCAAGCTGAAACATATGTATATCGGTTCAGCTAACTATAATAAGCATAAAAAAATATACTGACTTATTATTTTCGTAAGTTATAACAACTCCAGTCTGTTGGGTTTATGGCACCCCCTTAAAATGAGTTGCAAATCGGCCAAAGGCCAATTTGAAGGGATTGTATAAGTGTGGTTTTGCCTATAGAACCAATTATAGAACCAAAATATTGCCAAAATTTTGTGGCTTTTTCTTGGCTTATTAAGGCTCATTTTGAAACAAAATTAGATAAAATCATGAAATTTCCTTTATCGGCCTTCGGCCGATTTTTGGCTCATTTTTCAATAAAATAAAATAAAAATCATTTAATCCCCTTTAAGGAGGTAGTCGTCGCGAATAGATTTCGCTTAAAAGTTGAGACTAATCCCCTTTGGCCAATTCTAGGCTCATTATTTAACAAATTTAAATTAAAAACATAAAACCCCCTTCCATCGGCTTTCGACCTATGTGGGGCTCATTTTCTGAAACATCTGAATAAAAAAATAAATCTTCTTTAATTGGCCGATTTTGGGCTCATTGTTTAAAAATTTCAAATATGGATATGATTATCCAACTACATAAGTTTTCAAATTTCCTATTTTAGATGTTACATCCCGTCAAACTAAGTGATGTTTTAATTAACTCAACGTAGGATTATGTGACTATTGAATTACACCGGGACAATTTGTCAATTTTCCAATTTATCACAGCTTGGTTTATAAAAAATAAAATTTTGCAACGTTTACGTCATTTTTGATCGCTCTGAATTACGAAATTTTGAAAACATTTTAAGCAACTTTATTTTTTGGCCAATCAGCAATTGGCAAAGATATTTAATTTTTTCGAACATAAAAAATTTGAATCTGTGGAAAATTCATATGAAAACCGCCGTCTAGATTCTTTTTGAATGTTTGTTTGTCACAGAACTGCTAAATAACTATATTTGGTTTAAAAATTGTCAATTTTCGTCATTTTGAGTGCCCTTAATAACTGTTTTCGATATTGTAAAATGTTTTAAAAATGTATCATATTATATGTTTTCTGGTCTTATTTTACTTTGTGGCTTCGTTTTCGGGGTTAAATGTGACTTTTCAGCAAGTTTATTTTTCAACTTATCAGCAATTCGAAAACTTTTGAAAAAAATTTAGCAAAATAGTTTAAAATAAATCTTCTTAAAATTTCCTAAAAATGCTAAATTCCGTGGTGTTGTCTACACCACCAAATCATATAATCACCTCTAGCACCACCTGTGGTTATCTGAGACCTAAAGTTGCTAATACGGTTACAAGAAAATTGGTGCTTGCGCATCTTTTAAGAACCCTAAATCATTGATTTAAAATAATTCGAGTTTCCGGTGCTACACCACGTGATCATGGTCCAAATGTCAATCTGGAGCAGACTTTTACGCTTTGCTCAAAAAAGTGAGTGAGCATTGCGAAATAAGATGTACATTTTGCTTTTTGTTGAAAATTCAACCAAAAATTTTATGCGTCAAAAA
This sequence comes from Oikopleura vanhoeffeni, assembly GCA_004367855.1. Taxonomy (NCBI): domain Eukaryota; kingdom Metazoa; phylum Chordata; class Appendicularia; order Copelata; family Oikopleuridae; genus Oikopleura; species Oikopleura vanhoeffeni. Next base: position 99,295 of record SCLH01000205.1, read on the forward strand.
CTACCCTGGATCCAAAATTTTCAAGTTCATAGGACCTTTTTATCGGGTGCTCAATTTTTACTCGGGAGACCTACGTATATGCCAGCATTCACAAAATTGACAAATTGTTAGCGCAACCAACAAAATCAGTTTTTTCCTTGAGGTCGATTAATCATTAACTCGAGGATGTACATAAAGTTAATTGCACAACAAATTTATGATTAATTTATGGTTACAAAATCTTGTTTTTCTGAAAATCAAATAAAATGACGTATAAAGCATTATACTCATGTCTTTAATTTTTTTAGCGCATGCAGGGGGAAGTAATTTTTTTTTCTTGGGTTCAATGATTGAACTTCAATCACTTACGAGTTTACAACATTCCATAAAAATTAGACTTGGTGTAGTTTGAAATTTCAAAAAAATGAATTTTTTGAAAAAATGGCGATTTTCGTGATTTTCAAACCGCAAAAAATGGCATTTTTCAAAAAAATTTAAATATAAAAAAAAAGTTTTCTGGGATGGTATTACTCAAGGAATTCATTTCTGGGGTCACAAATCACTTTTGAGCAATTTTTTCCCAGCAAATGAGGAAGCACCGAAAATTTGAAATTTTACGTCAAAAAATTGATAAAAAATAATCTCCTTCAAATTTGACACAGAATGGCTTCCTTGGATTTTTCTCAATGTTGTGCTACATAGGAAATGCATCATTGCTCACCCTGGGTTCACCCATTCTAATTATGATACCTTACAACTCGACCAAAGCGTAGGTGAAAGCTAAAAACAATAAGTGGGTATTGTGTCTATTGTTTGTGCTTTTTGTAAAATTTGTATAAAACCCATTTAATGAAAATATTAAGAGATTTGGCAATTGACATCGAAGACAAAACATTGAATCATTCTGTTGTTCGAGGTGCATTAAACGAAAAAGCCTTGCTTGAAAAAAATGCACTTACGGTTCAAGTATGCGTCTCTCTTTATGAACAAAAATTAAACCTAATCTATTTTTTATAGACGAAAAAAGGACCAATATCAAAAAAATGCTACATATTATAACGCGTTTAATAATGCCTTATCTTTCTTGCTGATTATGTTTCAAATTGCTCTGATTTTGATTACAGTGATTCAGGTATTACTTGTCGAACGAATTTTTACAGCTAAGTTGGGGCCTCACGCTTTTTAAAGCGTAGGTTGTGGAAAAAACATCATCATAATTTATTTTTTGTTAACTAGGGAAACTGAAATTTTACGACGTTCAACTGAAAGTTATTATACGCAGCTATAAATTCCGAAACTTTCAATATAAAAAAATATTTTCTGATAGTTATTTTCAATACAGCCAAGCTAAATAAAGAAGTAAGCCTCACTTGGGACGATTATGCACTAAGGACCAAATCACACTTGGGACCAGGGTTGTAAAAAGGATAGGGATTAGGATGGGTGAACCTGAGCAACGAGGATTTTGAAGGTCTCTAAATGACCAAAACGACCTATGGGATCGATAGATAAGTGAATTTGGAAGAAAAAATCTTCTAACAACTTTTTCCAAAAATGACTCAAAATGACCAAAAATCGTGTTTTTCGGTAATTTTTTTTTTCAATTGAAAATTATTTTGAAATTTTGAACTACGTCCAGGCTAGTATTGAGAGGTGTTTTAGCCCTGACACTGGAGTAGCTAATACAAAAAAAATAAAGTTTTTTTAGCATTGGCAAAAAAAGTTATCTTGATTTACCTAGGTCGAGCTTGGCTAATTTTCACACGATTATATATATATATAGGCCTCCNTAAAGAAGTAAGCCTCACTTGGGACGATTATGCACTAAGGACCAAATCACACTTGGGACCAGGGTTGTAAAAGGGATAGGGATGGATGGAGATGATGGGATGGGATGGAATAGGGATGAATTCTGAGAGGATGGCCATCCCCAATCTATTCCATTTTATCCCCAATTCCATCCCCTCCCGTCCCCATTTCTTCCCCTTTTTAGATGGAAATCTTCGTTATTATAAAAAAATGTTTTCAGTATTTTTTTATGTCGTAGAATGACCCAAGGGCAGTATGTTATTTTTTAGGGCAAGATTGGTTCTCAGTCAGTAATAACAGTAGGGTATTTTTTTTCGATAATTTTTCTTTAATTGGTAGCGTTTCCACCATTAATTTCGACTTATAGAAATAATGGGTGGATTGTTCCGAAACTTCTTGAGGCTGAATAATTTATGGCAAAATGGAAAAAACAATTATGAAAAAAAATTTTGGTCGTCACGTGATCAAAATATAGCCATTTTTCGTTTTTTAAGTATTAAATTATTATAAAACAGATGCCAAATCGGAAGTTTCTTGATCAATAATTTTGAAGTAATTAAAATAACCAATCTAGAACCAAACCCCCTTAAAAATAACTCAGAGCCGACTACTCCCTGAAAATAACGACTAAGAACCGACTACCACTTTAAATAATAATTAATACTTTTTAAATTGAACCAAGTATTTAGGGGATGGAATGGGGATGGGAATAATTTTCCATCCCTATCCCATTCCATCCCTGCCATCTCCAAGAGGATAGGATGGGATAAGGATGGAAAATGTTTTTGGGGATAGGGATGGGGATGGAAAATTCGGTCGGGGATCATCCTTTTTACAACCCTGCTTGGGACCACATCACACTTGGGACCAATATGCACCATGACGAACTTGGGTCGAATATGCACTTGGGACCAAGCCTCACTTGGGACCAAAAAGTTCACATTTTAAACACAGTTACAGTGCGGCACTTGGGACCAATATGCACTTGGGACCATGACGGACTTGGGACCAAAATGCACTTGAGAACAATACTCACTTGGGACCAAAATGACGGACTTGGAACCAGTATGCACTTGGTACCAAATCACACTTGGGCCAAATAAGCACTTGGGACCATGACGGACTTGGGACTAATATTGCAATTTTTTAAATAATTTTTATATTTTTGGACAATATTTAAAATTTTTCATTAATATTTAACATAAAATATTGATAGTTCAAATCAATCCTGCCATTTTATTTCAATTTTTGAAGCAAATTATTATGTTTTCAGAAAATGTTCCTTTTTTTGTATATAGATATTCATGTATTTTTGATCAAAATTCTAAATTTTTAGGGAAATGTTTTAATTTTTCATCAAAGCTTTTAATTTCAACTTTAGAATTTAGTGCTAAATTTGGATTTTTTAATTAAAATAATTGACACAAAATTGTCTAGTTTTGAAGTGGCCACTTTAAAAAACTGATAATATATCATAAATCTCAAATTTAAAAATTTCGCGCTCTAACGTCACTTTTGCCTGTTTTTCATCTGTATTCGAAAAATTCAACCTTTAAACTAAATAAATGAGGATCCATAAAGTTTGGCTTGAAAATCAAACCAAACTCGAGCCACCTCAAGCAGAAAAAAATTGACTTGATTATCAAACCAGGTCAAGCCGAGGGTTTTCTGACTTTGCTTGACTCGAGAAAAAATCTCTCTGGTTGGGCTTGGCTTGACTCGGGTCAAAATCTCTCAAGCCAAGCCCAGCCAGTGGGTACCGAGGTCTTACTCCTTTAATTAATTTTTTCGTCCCTAATGCAAACCGTTCCGAAGTGCATATTAGTCCCAAGGATGATTTGGTCTCAAGTGCATATTGGTCCGAAGTGCATATGGGTCCAAAGTGCATATTCGTCCCAGTCTATCATGGTCCCTATTTTATTTTGGTCCTAAGTCCGTCATGGTCCTAAGTGCATATTTGTCCCAAGTCCGTCATGGTCCCACGTGCACATTGGTCCCAAGTGCATTTTGGTCCCAAGTGTGATTAGGTCCCAAGTCCGCCATATAAGTCCCAAGTGCGTATTGGTCGCAAGTGCATATTCGTTCCAAGTCCGTCATGGTCCCAATTGCAATTTCGTCCCAAGTCCGTCATGATCCCAAGTGCTGCACTGTAACTGGGTTTGTTATGTGAACTTTTTGGTCCCAAGTGAGGCTTGATCCCAAGAACATATTCCTCCCAACTCCGTCATGGTCCCAAGTGTGATTTGGTCTCAAGTGCATAATCGTTCCAAGTGGGGCCTACTCAAATAAAGTCGCTTCCATCCGTCTACGCATATCTTATAGTGGATTTGAATCTACGTGAAACCCCAACTCAGTTGTATTTAATTTTAGGTTAAAGTGGGCCTGACAAATATTTTCTGCCCACGGAAGCTGATTTTTTCATATATATTCAAAGAAATTTTGAAAGTTAATTCAAAAATAATTTCAAGCCAAATGACAAGCAATTTCAAAAACAATTTGCGTTTTTGAACACTTTCCTGGTGAAATTTAGATTTTTTTTCAAATATATTATTGTCGGTCATGATTTCTTAGTAAACATGAAAAAATCAGCTTCCTTGCGTATAGAAAAGTTTTAAGTTCTTATTATAGGGTTGAATTGAAACTTGTTATTTTCGATATTCATCACTTGAGTCACTTCACTCAAGTCAATTTCATGAATGTGGAAAAAATATTCAGATGCAGGAAACAGACTTATTTAATTATAGAAGTGGCGTCAATTTTGTTAAGTATCTGCCGCCGACTTGCCATTGATTCAAATCGAATTGTTTTTGCATCGAAATATATTTTTGTTTGTCATTCCTGAAAATGACTTTATAATTAATTAAAAAGTCTAAAAAAACGAGTTTTGATTAACATCGATAATAATCTTATACGGCTTAGAAACCAAGTAAAAAATTCAATTTTTATCTTTCAATTCAGGCTGAAGACCAATGTTTATCGGCGGCTGCGAAAGCGGGCTCAGTTATTCTATGCGCACTTACAGGTAAAAATGCGACCAATACCTTTCAAATTTGAAAGCATGGGTAATCCATGATGAGTTCAAGGTATTTGAAAAAAATTTCATGGAATTGAAATATATTTTTCGATTAACTCCGAGCAACATAATTTGAAAATAATATAAAAATCATTTATTTAAGGGGATTGTGGGTGCTTCCAGCAATTTGCTGGGGAAAAATAAGGCCTTTTTAAAACTCAAATATCTTTTGTGAGAATTGAGTGAACGTTTATTTTTCAAATTGTATATTGTAGTCCGTAACCTTGAGAAGTCAAAAATTGATTTATTTTTAGAAAATATTATCACATCAACCTTTAAATTCACAAAACCTAATTGCTGGTATTTCTTTCCATTGAAGTATACCGTCATATCCACGTATCCAAAAATCACATAATGCCGATATTATTGGTCAGAAAAAA
>SCLH01000205.1:107649-130361 GCA_004367855.1 Oikopleura vanhoeffeni
AAAATATGGACAAAAATAAGTTGATCAGATGTCTTTTTATTTTCATTTGTCATAAAAAAAGTATTTTTATCGCGCTTTGAACATATTCAGTGTGATTTTTGTCAAATTTTGGAAATTTCTGAGAATTTGAATCGCGGTTTCCAAAAAGACGAGATACAAACTGCAAATTGTAGAACTTGAGGTTTTGCGCGTATCCTTAAGGATCGTATACATACCAGTTTCAGGTTTCTGCCGTCAAAATCCAGGGAGGAGTAGTATTTTCCCCGAGGCACTCAAAATAAAGCCAAAAAAACAGTTTTTTGCTCATTTTAGCGCCGGATGAAATATTTTTAAGTTAAACGGAACTTGGGGTTCTGCTCACGTTCTCTGTGGTCAATAAAACCTATAAAAGTATTCTCTATCTTCAAAACTCAGGGAGGAGTAGGCTTTTGAAGTGAAAATAGTGCCAGTTTTGATAGGTCGTTCCTGATTGGTCGGCCAATCAGAGGCCTTCGATTTGTTTAGTGAAAGCAAGAATAATGTTCAATTATCCCTAAACTGAAATACATATGTTCGTGCTGTTTCTAGTACTTCATTGAGGCGACGCTGAAAACCCTGTTTTTGGCCCTAAAATGCGACCAGTACTCCCTTAATTACCGACATCTACACCCTGAAGAATCATTCAATCGTCATTACTCAATGCTTATCGAACAAAATATTCAAATGTCTACTATGGCAATAAGCACTGAAATTTGTAATAACTTCAGAATAAGCAATACAATAAATTAAAAACAAAATTTAATAGGCTTTCTTAATTAGACAAGACATCGTAAAAATTTTGCTAACAATCAACATTTTTAAGCTGCACTTATCGGAATTCAATTGAGTCTTCGTTGGGGCGAAAAATCAAAATTACTTCACGAGGCTGCGTCAAGGTAGGACGATATAAATTGCGCTTTCATAATTTAATTTTTCTGCCGCTAAAAAAAGCGATAAAAAGTGTCATTAACGGATTTAATGTCACCCTTAATTAGTTACTCTCGACTTCACATTCATACTACTTCAAAGGATCGGATTCACCGGACATTATTTATTCCGCTTGAAATTTGTTTTAATACGACTAAATAGGATTATTTCAAATAATTTGTTCGAATTTAACTGACACAATTATCATAAAAAAAACATCGCAGGGTGAAAAGGTGCTGAAAAAGTGTTTAACATGAGATTCACAATTTTGAGCACTCTAGTGGTCTGACGCTCAGACTCTAAGAATTGTGTTCAAAAAGTAGAGTTTCGACTTTAATTTTAACTTTTTGGGTCGTTTTTCAACAACTGATATTATGGTTATGAGGAAGTTACACACTGTTAAATTCACGATATTATAAAAACAATTTTAGAAAAAAAATTTTCAAACAATTTTGAAACTTAATGATATAGAAATTTTATTATAAATGAGTTAGTCAGACATTTTTTCTTCCATGATGTTTTTTGTTTTAAAACTATCCCTCAGAGTTTTATTTTTTTAGTTTAATTAATTCGTTCAAAAGTCCAAATTTTCCTCGGCCAGACCCCAACTCAAACCCAACCTTTCTTATTTTCTCAAAATTGATTTTGTTTGAAATCCAAAATAAAGTTACAAATGCTTGAATGCGGGGGCGAACTTGGAGATTCTACAAAATTTTGGGAAGAAGCAATTTCCATTGAAGAGAAACAAATGCCAAGATCACTTTTATCATTGTAAATATACTCATCCAGCCTGTGTTATAATTCCATTTCAACTGATTATAAATAAATTTTTGTCAAAAAACTAAATTTCTAAGAAAAATGAGTCAAAAAAATTTCAAGCAAATCAACGCAAATCAAAGGAGTTGGAGATATTTAAAAAAAAAATCAAAAAATAATTTTTTTCGAATTCTCCGAAAAAAATCAAGAGGAATGACTTCCTCGGATTTTTAAGATGCCATTTAGCCTCGACCTGTGGCGCCATTCAGCCTCGACCTGTCAGACACGATAATTTATTACATATATTCCTTTATTGCCCTCTCCCAAAGATTTGGTCCTTCAAAAACACGGGGGGNGTAAGAAAACGCCGCGTCATTTGTAAACGAGTCATCCGATTTAGTTTTTAGTTCGCTCAAACTGAGCACAATTATCTAATTAATATAAACATTAAAAATGGTTTTTAATATGACCAATGTTTTTCATTTGTTTTCTAAGATTACTGAAATTGTTTAATTATTAGTTTTTGTTAAAAAATAGAAACAAAGGTCTTAGAAAAAATATAAACAATGGTCTGATTCGTACCAATTTTTATTTCGTTTATTCGCTAGATATTTGTGCACAGTTTGAGCAATCTAAGAACCTTATCGGCTGAGTCGTTTTTGTAAACCGCGTTGTTTTCTCACCCTCCCGTGTTTTTGACGGACCAAATCTATTGGAGAGGGCAATTAAGGGATATGTTACATATCATATGTATGATAAGTGAATTAATTCATACAGTTTGGTCGGGTTTAAAATACGGTCATACGAAACTGGACCTAACTTTGAAAGTAAATCCACCTTGTTTTCTCAACGAATTTTAAATATGTGCAATTCCTGAAGCTATTTTGACTGATAAAAATTAAAGTTAAAAGCAAAAAACAGAGCATGAGGGTTTTGTATGATTCTTGAGAATCAATCGTTGCAAACATTTATTACATGAGTAAATTTATTTTCTCAAATTTATAAATAACGTTTCGCGTAAGCAGCTTTCAGGTTTCTGAAATATAATTTTCTCAATTTTAGAACTTCAGAAGATAAGAAATCTAAAATTTGAGGCTGAGAAAAGTTTTTATTTTTTGGACTACAATTTAAATAGTGCGAAAGTTTCATATTATTTAAAGGANCATTTAATAAAGGTAAATGCATTTGAATGAAAATGTCTTCAGCCTAACAAAGTGCGGCGTACGTTTTAAAATTTTTTAGCAGTATTTTTAAATTGCCCCTTAATTTAAATCGAATGTCAGTCACCTTGATTTAAAAACTTCGTGTGCGTTTTATTGATCGATGAATTATTGATTGATAAATTTTGCTTTATATTATTTTATTAATTAAATCAAAAAAGGCAATTTTTAGCAATTAAAGCATGGGAAAATATCACTTTCGGTTTTAACTCAGAATATAAATTCTCCTCGGGCGCCACCTTGCCGTCATTTATGCCCTCTAGTTTATAAAATCGTTTCCAAAAAACCGGTTATTACAGATCTTTTGATACATGTCAATCGTTAAAATATCACTTCCGATAACGTTGCAAAAACAAATTCTGTAGAAAACACTTCGCTGCCGAGTCAGCTTATTTCATTTGTGATACCGCTAATTCAATTTCCGCGAGAACCCGAGGACTAACAGGTCACTTTTCGCACCTTTGTACCTTTTTCTGAAAAATACCCAAAACCAAAAAAATTCCTTCAAGTTAAAATGACCCGACAAAATTATCTTCAAGATAGCTTATAACATCGAAAGTATCGATTCGATACTCATTTTTGAAATGGATTATCTCAACTCGTCCATTTCATCACTTTGATCATTTGTTTAAGCCACTGTAAGTAATTTGATTGATTTCCTAATAGTATCTTTCAAACTGAATAAAATAGTTTCAAGATATTTGTTTTAAACGAAATATAAATGTTTACCGAGCATATATAAAGTATCAAATTGTTTTTAAAAACATCAAGTTTACTTTTCTTAATTCAAGTTAAGAACCTCATTTTGAAATGAAACTTCTTTTCTCAGTTCTCTCAGCTTCAGCCATGGCATGTCCAATTGATCCACAACAACAAATGATGGATAAATGGTATGAAGAAGCAACTTTTATTTTCAAAGTATGTTATATCAACTATTAATTTGATGTTGAAATGATTTTGTAATATTAATTATCCCTTAAAAAGCTTACAAAAAAAGATCAGTTTAAAAATTTCCAAACAGTTAAGCTCGATTCCTGAATTGGATATCATATTTTTTTAACTCAGATTATTTCCAATTTCGCCCTCTAAAAACCATAGTTTATCACTTGTTCTCATAAACTTATAAAGGATATACGTTCATATATCATATAACGCTCACGTGAGAAAATCGTGGCTTTATTTTTTTTAATAATTATACAAACTATATTAACAAACTACCTTTTTTTATTTTATTCTACATTGAGTTGCAATTATTTTTTCATGATTTTTTGAAACATTAAGATATTAATGTGATCAATTTTAACTTTCAATAATACCAAATTTTTTCTTCTAGTTTTGGTTTATTATCATTTTCAAGATTGAACAGATATAAACTTAAAAATGTAAAGTAGACTTTTTGGAGATCTAGAATGCGTATTTTTCAATGAGACTTTTTTCACCCTAAGAATTTGTAATTTTCAAATTAGATTAGTTTGTATTTTCAAAATTAAGTATTTTTAGTTTTCATGGTAAGTTCAATTTCGGTTCAAAAAAGCTTAAAAGCTTTGTGATCAAATTGATTATTTAAAGAAGGTTTTTGCGTTCTAATCAAAAAAGCTTCATCTCTTTCACGGTCTTTTTAATGCCTGAAGTCTTTTCCTACAATTTTGAAACGATTTTTGAAAAACTCAAATTTGGCTTTGGCTCGACTGGTGATGTTTTGAAGATTTTTATCAATAAGTTAATATTCGAATAAGAAGATGGCATTTGATGTTCTCTTATGCGTGTTTGTAGCATTCTGAGTGTTTGCCCTCAATATTTTTCTTCGCAAGGACATTTGTAACAGTGAGAAACATTGGATTTCTCAAAAACGTCTGTTTCCGGTTTAGCCAGATGTGTTAAAAGTTTACTGATTTTACTAACTCTATAAGCTACATTCACTCTAAAATCAGGAACCATTTTAGACATTCTTCTGGTTAATACTATGGTCTACGTAGCACCCAATTCATATGTGCATGCTAAGTAGTATTCTCTGCATACTAAGGATACTCTGTATACTGCGTACACTGTTCATACTGNGACCAACCCGTTTATCGTTCGGTGCCGAACTTTATTTATCACTCGACGTTTCTCTCTGCTTTACCTCAATCGACAGCACCAAAGGAAAAGGATATTTCCTGCAGGTGCTCCACAACCAAACCGCAAATCTAAAAGTAAATGTTAATACCGGGTATTAATTATAACACCTCCAACTCTACCTATCGGGGGAATTTTTACCCGAGTGACTCGACTAGCTCGTAACTAGATTATTTTATAGTCCAATCGAAGATTGGTGGCGCTGTGCGTACTTATAGTAATTTATAAATATTATTACTGTATTCGTTTTAATAACCAATGTATTAGTTATAAATAGAATTATCTTTACGTGGCCCCGGTATTAAAAAATCACTTAACACTAAATTTTGATTTTTGTTATGTGATTAATGGTTATATATAAATTATATTAGTAAAGGTGTACCTTATTGGTTCATCTTTCGTTTTCCATAGAAATTGGCTTTGGAGTAATTTGTTTCGTCTCGTCTCGCCTGGTTTTCGAAACGACTTTTCCGGCGGTAAGCATTTCTGTCAATGCTGTCATTTCTCGAGTCGTCCCCGTATTTCAAGGTTCTATTGTTTCGGAAAACTGTGATGGCTTTCAGCCAATGAGGTTTGACCGCTGTTGTAACCTCGTTTTTAACAATTGTTAAAGCCCCTAGGTTGCCTTCCTGGTCTAGCACGATTAATGGGTCTATATCTGTCTCTAACATTCTCATTAACTGTAAGGCCTTTTCGTTTTTTGAAAAGTTTTTGACCTCTTCCCAAATTTCAGTGTGCGATTTTTTAATTAAATCGGTCAGCTTACTTAGTTTTCCTATAAATAGGTCTTCTAAGTTGTCTCGGGCCTTAATGGCCAAAATAGACGCAGCTTTGACCTGGTCTAGGTCGTTACTGGCTAGGATATCGCTCTCCGAAAACTCAAGTTGGAGTTTTGCTAGATTATTTTTGGCTAATTCGAGATAGTTTCCCAACGTGTCCATTCGAGTTAAACCTGGGTTTATGACGTCTCTACGAAAAATATATTTTAACATAGCACATTTTTAAACGGAAAAATTTTGAAGCTAATCATGAACTTTTTAATCGTAAAAGAAAAAACTTTTACACCAAATAAAGTTAAACCAAATAAATTTAAACAAAATCCGCGCATTTTTACCTGTCCTTGAGTGGACCGTCCAGTTGGATTCGCATGGTGATCTCGTTTGCTCTGCCGTCATCACATTGTGTCACCTTGAAAAATTTTGATTTTAACAAAAAAATAAATTATTAACTAGATTAGTTTGTTATTTCGGCGATTTCAGGTTCAATATTTTTATATTTTGAGATTTTAATGGACACTCAGACGTTGATTGAGAGACAAAAAAATTCTTACTTACTGCAAAGTTGAACCAAATTATTTTCAATTTTGGTGGCGATTCTTCATGGATTAATCGACTTTTTTGACAGATTGCTAAGTATAAGGACATCAGTTCCGGAAACAAAGTCATAAATCGAATATTGTTTTCCAACATGAATCGATTTACTTTTTTGGTTTCGTTCAACAATTCTACATATTTCGCCATTGTCTCGATAGTGTCGAACTCTTTTCCTCCAAAATGGCGGATATGCTTAAAATAAACATTTTAAATTTGTTTTGGTCTTTTAGTGGCAAAGTTTAAAAAAAATCTTTTAAATACTGAATTGCGTATATTTTTGGGAAAAAATTCTAGAATGTTTTTGAGATAAAAACTGTTGAAAAACTTATTTAGTAGTTATAATTTGTTTTTTAAGGTTAACTGAAAGGAACTTGGAAACTAAATATTATCTATATTTCGGTGTTACGATGGGTCATGTTCAGGTTAGTAATTACCGGTAAATGTTGAATGACCGTGTCCATGTTGGCAAATTGGTCGATGCAAAATTTTTTGGCGTCATTTTTTGCGTCCCGATCTTTCTGGGCTACCAAATCTCGTTTGCCTTCCATTGTATCACTATCGATGGGTTTTTGCATGACGGGACTTATTTTCTCGTTATTATTGAGCAGTGCTGCCAGGTTGAATGGTTTTTTCTTTGGGGCATCTGGTACACTGGTTACCGGTTTTGGTAAAACGTCAAGGGATCGAATTTGACGATGGGCTTTGTTTTGTCCACTTATTCTTAGATTTTCGAGTTCCCTCTCTCTAGCCTCATCGATAACTTGATTTTCTAACCGGTCAAACTCCAGGTCGCTTTCCTCACGATCTAAGATGTTTGGTTCAGGTATGTTTTCCTCTTTGAGGAGATCATTCTCTTGATCCTCCATTGTGGAGTTTGGACTATTATTACCGGACATTTTTAACTGCAAACAAAAAAGAAACCACTTGATCTTAAAAAAAAATATTTAACAGATTTTTGGTGTATTCGTGTTAATCAGAACAATTTGTGATTATTACACAGAATTAATCTAGATCGAGATCTAGAGCAGCTTTTAACTCATTACGCGTTTTTTCGAATAATTCTCGGTTTTGTCGCATTTCTTGGCGTAATTTCATTTGCTCTTTATGGATCGCTACAATATGACAAGTTAGACTTTTTAGATTTCCGGAAAAATAAAACCTTTTAGTTCAGTGTCGTTTTTCTGAATTAAAATTTGAATCATTTCTGCGCTAATTGTAATATCGAAAAGTATGTCGCAGATTACTTTCCACTCTTCTTGAATAGAGGGGATGTTTAACACGATATGTGATAGGTCTAGGCCTCCAATGGTGTTTGCCCAACTTATCTCGCGAATTTTTACCATAATTCGGCGGATTTCCAAATAGTTATCCCCGTTATACATGGCTATAAATGACCATTTTTGGTACAATTTATCTAGTAGGATCCCGGCTTGTTCCGGTGTTTTGGGATCCTTGATTTTGAACCGAAATAAATTCATTCTGAAGTGGAATTAATTTTTTAATTTTTAACTTAATTTGAAAATATATTTTTCACGTGACTAGAAAAAATTTTAATTTGAACAGTTTTTCTTGGCACCAAAAAATAAAAAAAAAGGTGACCATATTAAAGGAGAGTTTTTCTTAAAAAGGATTAACCATCATTTTTAGGAAAAATTTTTCTTAATTACTGATGACGAATTGGATGACCAAAATGTATTATGCAACTTTATACGAGATCATGAGTTCTCGAATCATATATTGGTCAACTTGTTGTCGTATAAGGAGATGCCTGTCGGTGATTTGCCTCTTTCTGATCGATTTTCGTCAGGGGTCTTGAAAGTGCCATATGATTTCATTCCTGAAGAAAATTTAGATAATGGCTCTGAAGTCATTAACGAGCAATCAACCCGATTTCGTTTCAAGATAGTCGGTCGGTCTTTCTGGGTTAGTTTTGATTTAACGTTTGATAGTAAAAAAATTGAACATTTCAGTTCCCCGTTTTCATAATGCAAGTTGATTATGGGATGTTATTAAAGGAAATTCAAACTGAATTTCAAACTCTCAAAGTAGCTACTAATGACCAGAAGACGCAACTACCGGATTTTGTTTATAAAGTAGAAAAACTGATTTATTCTACCGAGGGATTTGTTTTTAATTACCTTTTGCAAAAGCGTTTTCATGACGTCGCTATCGTTTTTCCACCAATGCAATGTATTCACCAACTTGACGAGGTGGATTTTGATCGATCGTGTTCCAAATGCCTATTAAGGTAAAATTATTTACTGTCTGAATTCAATCTTGTTTTGAAGTCAAAATTATTTTGAGAAAAAGGAAAAAGGCAACAGTTTTTAGCCCAATAAATTATATAGTTAATTTTTAGGTCTCAATATGTGGATTCACATGGTAGGTCCGCATGGGTCACCGCTAAAATTTTGCTATTAAAAATGTTGGGGAATAAACTTCATTTGGAAAATTTTGGTCCTGAACAGGAGCCTAGGGATCATACCTATCGTGGGCTGAGAATTCAGGATACTGTCGGAGAGTCGCTAGTTTATCTAAATCTAGGTCAGTCTGAACAAAAAACTTCAAAATAAACAAAAAATATTTTTCGACCTTATAATGTATAGATTAATATACAGAAAAATATGCAGAAATGGAGTTTTTATAAAAACTCGGATGGGAATTCACTGATTATAACCACCGCTTTTAGGATGTTCTGGTGACGCTGGGCGTGGTGGAACCGAGGATATGGTTCGCACTTTGTTCGGGTTGGTGCGCATAGCTGACTCGTGTGTTTTGAAAAAGGGGGCTGAACTTGGACCGCCCTTTGATTCTTTAGTGCAAGGTTAGTTAAGTGGGCCATGAACATATTTAGAAGGTTTAAGCTTTAGTATTTCCCTAATTGTGTGATACCTATGGATGATAGGTTAATTAATTCAGTGAAACGGTCATTCAGCTCCGGTTTGTAGAAATCAGAGATGTTCAAAAAATAATGTTTAACCGGTACAAATTTTTTGGTTTGTAGGTTTGGGAAGCACGTGGTTAACCCTAAATTCTTTACAAAATCATTTAACGTGATTAGCTCTGGACCGTGTTTTATTAAGAAAATTTTGAACAAATTTTCTGGAATATTTTGTTTCAAAACCTCATCACTTTTTCTACTCAATTGAGTAAATGTTAAATTTGAGTTTTGGAAAATGTGTAGACTAAGCATGATTTTGAATTTAAAACACTTTAAGAGCAAATCATCGTTAATAATGATTTTTCTATCCCAGGTGCTACTTGAATTGTTAATTAATAATTGGACTGTTATATTGGCCCATATTTCGCTAATGAGCATCTCTAGATTCATATTGGGGATGATCACGTGACCGTTTCTGAACGAAATACCCTTTGAATAAATTTTTGAGTGTATGGGGGTGAATGATGTGTTAATTACGAATTTTTCGGCAAATTTAGAAGGGCCGTAAATTTCTCTGAAAAGTGCCCATTTGTTCGGCCACTTTATATTTTGCTGAAAAATTTTATTTTTGCAGATCACGAAAAGTGAATTTACTCCCTGAAAGAGAAAATTTGGATGAACTATTAAAAAATTCCGGTGTCGGAATCGTGATAAAGTTTGACTGGATGTATCTTTCGAGATCTCGCGATTTTCTACTGCTTCGGCTTGAAAAAAATAAATTTTATTTTAAGGAGTTATTTTGGTGGTTGATATAACCCAAATCAAAAAGGTGGATATTTTGGCCGCCTTATGTATCTTGGTCATAATCGGCCAATGGAATTCCAATTTACTTTGTCTAAATGGTCCTATGGAAATTCGCAAATTTACTCGTGCTACCGCAGACGCTTTTCTTAAACATTTTTATACCTTTAAAGATGTAGGAGTAGATTCTTTCCATTACGACCCACATGGATTGGGATTATATGATCTCGTTCGTGATTTTTCTGCCAAGCTTTTGGAAGAGTTGCCTCGAACTGGTCGCGCCGCAACTTTGGATATGCCAAAAGGTGACCTTACAAAATCGAGTTAATGTTTTTGGTCTCACAATGATTTTTATTGCAAAAAGTAAAATTGTTTTTCAAAAAAAAAAAATCGAGTTAGGTTGAGAAAAGTAACAATTTTTATATAAAAAAATCTTTAGAGCAATTTGGTGCTGGAACATACCTCAACTGTGTAGGTTTCTCACGTGCTTATCATTCATCCGAAGCTCGACGAATTCCTTGTACCTTCAAGGTTAATCTAAAGAAGAATCGTTAGATTAATTCTGCACTTTCCTACATGTATTTAATCAGAAATAACGGGAATAAACCAAATGTACTATTTGAAAAGTTTTTGTGTGGCATATTGTTTAAAAAAAAGTTTGACATACAATTAATTTTAATGAACTGAAATGGTCGCTAACTTGGTCATATTTTCTCTAGTTTTGAATTTTTTCAGAAAAAGGAACTCATGGTTGAGATTTTACCAAAAAAAAATGGTTAGTATTTCAAAAAAAATTGGTGGTGACGTCCTCGTTCCTAGAGAAGATGTTTATTATTATTCCGCCGTCGTAGATAAGCCTTGACGGTTTGAAGTTCATTTTTTACTTCAGTGGGGACGAGGACGTAGCCGTCCATATTTTTGAGTCTGCAAACCCAATCTCGGTCTCTGAGCGTTCCCAAATGTGGGGGTTCAGTTACTCGATATTCGAGTAGCAAGAAATCTTTTAAAAGCATATTTGAGAGCCCGTAGACTCGATTTGCATCGAAAATAGCGTTTAAATCCTCTTTTGATTTAATTTCATTGAAAACTAGGGAGGATACAAAACCGTTAGTGGCCATTTCTGTGCTTTTGCGAAAATTGCTGAAGCGGAAATGGGCTTCTGGTGTCAATGGGTTCAGTCTTGGGCACGGGAAAGCACAAATGTTTCCTATTCCTCTATACTCCGTCTTATAGTGGCAACAGTATTGGCAGTTGGCTTTAGCTTTTGGGTCGAGCCGTAATCCTAAAACACAATTTTTAAAGTGGTTGTCGTTCTGAATTCGCATTTTTTAATTTTCTACGGGACTCGCTGTAATTTTGGTGAAAAAAATGTATTATCTTTTTTAAAATTAAAAGAAAACCGGTATTACCTCCTGATGATAGGGAATCATCGTCTGTGGTTGAGGCTGCACCAAATATCGATCTGCTGGACCCCGAAATGTTGTCCATGATATTATCAATATCATCTCTTTCGGCTGGTTCTCGCTCATTCTCTGGTATCGGATTAGGGTTCATTTTACCCTGCGTTTTTCTCAAGTTCTAAACTGAAAAAAGACTATTACCGGTGTTTGTTTTACTGGTTTTTCAGAAAAAAAATGGTTATTATTTGAGTTTTAAAAAAAATCGTTATTTTTGCGCAAATTTTGGTGTTTTGAATTTACTGATTGCTCGAACAGAATACGACTCTTGCTACGCTCGAAATTGGTCTGTTGTTCTAGATAATTTAAAAATTTGGTCTTCTGCCCAAATATTTAGCTCATTCAATTTGGGTTGCCGGCTGTCGTAGCACGGAACAAAAAAAGTGCTTAATTATTGTGACCGATTCTGAGAGAATAATAGGTAAATTTAAACCACCGTATTTGCGAGTTTTAGCGGAAATATTGCGGAGATTCTTAAAATGATAATTAATTTTCAGACAAGAAATTAATAATTGAAATTTCGCGAACATGGCTCAAAAATTATTGAATCAAACCGTTGAGGTTAAAGATCATCTTCAGTTTGTACAAACTGCATTGATTTGTGAAAACGTGGTTGCTGGTTCTCAGCAGTCAATTGACAAAAATAAGTTAATGTCTGTTTTGGGACATTTTTCTGAAATATTGCCTGACTCGACCCTTTATGAGTTAACCCGTATTGTTCAAACCGGTGCAGTCTTATACACTAAGTACCGTCGTCAGTATCCTTTGGCTTGCTCTCCGATCCGCGCGTTTAAAAATTCAGGTAAAACCTAAATTTTGGTATTTTTAATTTAAAAAGTTTTTAGGGAAATATACTTGAAAAGGCATTAGTGCGACTTTATCTTTATTTTAAAGCGGGATTAGTATTGTTTTACTAATTCCACTTTATTTAAAAGTGAATTATTATATTATCACCGGAATAGGTGTGCCTCGCGCTTATAATCGTTATTTTTTTTAAAAAAATTTTTAGGCGCGCTGTTTGAAATTCCTTTCCAGACTATTGTACAATATTCGGGAAAAATTACACCGGATGGGACGATAAGTTACGATTTCCCGGAACAATTGGAGATAAAATATATGCTGCATTGTGAGGGCGGGGTGCCCGTATTCGAAAATGGCGTCATAATGACGAATTTGGAAAAAGCTGAATTAGTTCTCTTTGAAATACCTACAAATTAATGTTTAACCGAAATCTACTTGTTACAGACGTAAAAAGTCTTACTCACTAAACTCTATAGTTCCATTTATGACCAAATAAACATTTATTTAAACAAATTTATTTGTTATTATATTTCTGCAAAAGCGTAGCTAAATAGCAAAATTATTATCATATTTGGATACAGATCATTTTCTCTGTGGGCAATGATCGAAAGAAAGGTTTCCCTCACTCTGCAAGTTAGAGTATTTATCCACGGTGTGATATCGGTTGTCATCCCCTCGAGTGTCGTTTGGTAGGATTTGAATACCTGATCCAACATTACTAAAAGTATCGGTTGGAGGGGTTTGACCGGGTTGATTATTTCGTAGCAAACCGATTTTTGGGGCTCTTTGCCCAATGGTACTATTTTCTGATTCTTTACGGCGTTGTACTCGGTCGAAATACCGGCGTAGGGCTTTGGCGTCTTGAATCCATTCATCGGGCATTATGATCGGGATCTTGGCAGGATCGGTTTCAGCTATTCGATCCCGGTTTTTGAGATACCAATTGGTTTCGAGTTGGTTACCTTTTTCATCGAAAATGATTGGTTTTTGGAGAATCAAAAACTCTGATACAAAAGTTTTTCTGAAATAGTTGGTCTCGTATAGAGCTAAAAAATTCTCGCGAAAAACTGTTGGATCAGTGCGGTTGATGAGCAAAGCTCCTTCGTCAATTACTAGGGTGTCTTGCGAAATGCTGGGTTTTGATAGCATGTAACACACATCGCTATCATAGCTGAGTGCGTGGATTTCAGGAAATCTGTATCTTAGGTCGAAATCGTCCCGTAAGTCTCTAAGGGTTAAATTTTAAATTCGAAAAAAGTTTATCCAAAAATCAAAACTAACTTTTGTTCATTCATGGCGAATTGGGCATGATTGGCGCGAAACGATCGTACATATGGGTAGTAACCCCCTCTCGCGGCGAACATTTTGCCGAAATAAAACTGATCGAGATGCTCGATACCATAGTTATTCGAGAAAAAATATATTTTACTGAGTTTTGAATGGCCCGATTCGAATTTTAATTTTTTACATAATTAATAATTTTCTGGAATATTTTTCATTTCACAAAAAAAATTGTCTAATTTTATTAGTTATAGACTTTGTAAAACAAATATGGAGAATTTTGATTCCAGTTTACTGGAGGATGCACGGGATGCTTCGACTGGTATTTCTGATTTTTCAATCTCCCTGGAGGAAGATAGTACCGAAGCGGTTAATTCTCATGGCGAACAACCCAGTGCCGATGGGTTAAAATTATCCACTGATTACTCGAAGGTATCAGTCACTCTAGTAGAAGTAAATTACTAATTTTCTTTAAAAAAAATGTGAAATTTTTCCCCAGTGTCAAATCTGAGAGGGTATTCGCTGACAAATTTTGAAACTGAGAAATTTTGTAAATTTATAAAATTGAACTAAGTACTAGCTCCCCCTTTCATAAATTGTCAGCGGAACACTTAGCTTCATTTTGGTTAAAAGTTAATATATTTTTTATGAAAAAATAAATCAAATTCTAGTTGATGCTTTTGAAACAGAAATACCCACGAGTGGATGACTTGGTTTACAATGATCAAGTTCTTTATTTGATCGCTGATCCGTATCACCTGACTAATCCGAATCCGATTCCATTTGGCTTTGGTAATACCGCCGCCGTGGCTGTGCCTCGAGTAAATATCGATGTTTTTAGACACATTTTTGTGACTACTTTCGAAAAAGCAAAGTACCGTAGAACTACTCTGCGTCACTTTAAGTATCTAAATCGTCGATATATATTCGATGTACATGGTGAGCCCATAGAACGTAAATGGGATCTGAAAATGGATTCATTTTCTTTTAAAAAGATCGATCTGGCTGATGACGATCGGATGGTAATAATGCCAAATTCGTGGCTGGCAGCGGCTGCTGCTTGTAAAGCTTTCCAGCTCCGACAAGCTGCGTACGATAATGAAACCAGTGGGTTTGCTGCCTCTGATACTAAAAAATTGTCAACTTTTGGTCTCAAATTTTTTGACTTCCCCCCTTTTCTGATCAATAATTAAATAGATATTTAAACTGTTGATCCCGATTTTAGATTTTACTGAAATCGCTAATTTATGTAATAAATTTCACGAAACAATATTTTTAAGAAAATATTTGTCGGTGTAGCAAAAAAATACAAAAAAAAATTGCATGGTATGATTATGCCGTACTGTGGTACTTATGCTGTAGAGGCAACTGAATTATCCGAGGAGGGTAGGGTATTGTTAATGGAAATCGATAATTCTTTGATAGCTCATACTGAATCAGAGTGTGATTCTAAATTGATTCTGGTTCGCAAGATAAGGTTTGTAAAACCTCATAATTTTGGAGAAAAAAAATCGTGGAGAACTATAATTTTACAAAAACAAATTGAAAATTTAATTTTTTGGCGAAAACTTTTTTATTTTTTGATAAAAAAAATAACTTGAAAACATTTTTAGAAAAATTTTGAATTATTATCCTGAATCTATTGTCGGGGCTATGTTGGTCATGAATTATGAGTCTTCTGAAAACGTTGTCATACAAGAGCAGTGGGCGGAATTTCTTAAACTTTTGAAGACGCGTAATCCCTTAAGGGGATTTGTACTTTTAATCCCTGTAATTTTATCTGACTAGAAATAAATAAATGTTGAGCTAATCATCTGAAATACTCTCATATAGCGTCACATTGAAATTTCCGTAACTTTCTTTCTTGAATTGCAGGATTTCTTTGTTAACTTCACTAGAAAGCGTTTTAATATTCAATTTACCTTCCCGGCCGTCGACGATTTGAATTACCCATTCTAGTTGCCAAATATACGTTTTACCCAGTTTTTTAATCTTGAGGTCCATCTTTTTGGCGGAGATTAGACCTGTGTCCCAATCTATTCCAGAGGGGATTTCATCTGTGGCCATGATTTTGTAAAGTGGCCGATAATTTTCTTTGTCATAACCACCTTCGTCAATCATTACAATGTCGCCCAGTTTTATGGGCATGCTATTCCTATCTTTGTAAATCATTCCTTCTTCGAAAGGTACAAAGTGTATGGGCCTTAATTTTCGGTTTAAAAGTCTTTTATTTTCGATAGACTTTTGTACACAGCGTCTTAGGAGTAAAGTTGCCTCCCGTAATTTCTTAATGTCCACTCGAAATGGTTCACCGTGTACGTATCGACCGTGGAAAAGTTCGGTAGGTCGTAGGCCTTCACCGCCGATGGTGAAATTGTATTTTTTGGTGGCCTCCTCAATCGCAATTTCTTTACTAATACCGGCTCGGCTTAGCTCTAGGTTCAGATGTTTAGAGAAAATGGCGATGCGGCCATCTAATGGTGCTAGCCGGTTTTTTGAACCGGTATTTTTCTCGATTAGGCATATTTTAATGCCCCAATTTCTAATATCATCATCGTCTACCAACGCGGCGTGAGATGACACACTGTCCATTCTGATGGTCATATAGGCATCGTCTGGTTCTGTAGCGCCGAGACGAGATTTGACCTGATAAAGTATGTCTTTCAATTTCACTGCAGTTAGATTGCCGTTGATTAGAATGGAAATTGCATAACGCGTCAAAAATTCACTGGCGAAGAAAATTTTGACGGATTTATTGTCAACTGTTTTTGCCCTAGTATTGACTTTTGATAAAAGGGAATTAGGGAGAGTGCGGTGAATTTCATCACCTAGAATTCTCATCCCGATTCTTTCAACGTTAAGCGTTTCTTCTTCAAAATTTTTCATCTCGCGCGCGATTGGTCGGTATTTTTTCATTCTGGTACACTCACGGCAATTACTTACTAAGGTGGAGATCTGCTCCTGAATATTTTTTATGATAAACAGTCTTTTAGCCGAATTGACTAAACGTGCGACAGAGCCGTGACCGTAAGAGTTGTGCAGTGCTACTGCTATTTGCCCTTTAAATTTTTCGGGTAGGACTATTTTCATTAGTTTGTCGTTGATGAGATCCCTGTCAAAACGTACCAAACACCCTTGGTGTAATTTGCATTCTTGGTTATTTATTAGGGTGCCCACTTTTCGAAGTTTATTTGGGGCGTCTTGACCATTGAAAAGTACTTCTTTTGCCTTAAGAATAGTAGGACATTTGTTCTGCCAGGAGTTAATCAAATCCCAATCGTCGATAATATCGGCGATTTTCATATCGATATTTATTTTTTTATTAAAAACTTTAGCTAGAAATTCCATGCTCAAAAATTCATTATGAAAACGACCTAAGTCTGGATTTGGGATAAGACTATTTAGCCATCCCAAGGTACAGTAGGGATAGGTAAAATCGTCTGGCAGAATTGGTGTCACTTCTAATTGTAAGCTTAAAAATTTTTCGAAAGACATTGTTGGAACTAAGATTGGCTCAAATTTAGTGCTGCAAATTAAATTTGCTAATTTTTCTTGCTTTTTGAAGAACAGTTCGCCTGAGCTGTCTACAATGTCACAGACTAGGCAACCTTTACATAATTCAGATGCCTCTTTAGTTCGTGACAGGTAATCCGCAAATGAAATTGAGGGATCTTTTGCTGAGACATAGATTATTTCGTAATTAAAATAGGCTAACTTAGCGAAGCACTCATTTATTTTTCTGTCCGTAGTCGGGACTCCAGAGGTTCTGAGTTTTTTGTACAACTTAGCCACTGACTGGGAGTCGGTGTACATTACGCAAGTTTTGTCACTTTGTTCTATTTCTGGAGCAGCCGCTAACATGGCAGCCAATAGACCAGTGAGTTCAACTTCACAAGAAGATGGCTTGCGTTTATTGTCGAAATCTGACCTTCTTCTGGAAAATAATTTTACAAAGTGTTTAACCTCTCCTTCTTTTTGGTAGAAAAATGCTGCGTTTGCAAAATAGGATGTGTCTACCACCCCATAAATTTCCTTGTTCCGATCTACAGGATGGAGAGTAATCAACTCTCCGATTTTCTTTTGGACTGTTTTCAGCTCAATAATAAGCTCATCAGTCCATTTTACTGGACTATGATTTATTCCGGTTGCCTCAATGCGCAATTTGTGCAGTAATTTCGTCGAATATGGGAGATGGTCAGAAATGTATGATGCACACCCTAAGAAGCGTTTAAGCATTCTTTTGGTAGTGATATTCATTTCTGTCATCTTCTCAAGATTTGAAATTACGTGCACGTTTGGCTCTATAGCGCCGTTATTTAGAGTTTTACCTAACAACTTGATTTTTGTGCCCAAAATTTTCATTTTGGATCCTTTCACGCGGAAATTAAAAAAGGTTAGCGTGCTCATAATGCCATCTAAGACTTCTAGAAATTCAGATTTAGTTGAGCCCCAAAAAATAATGTCGTCTAGATATCGACAAAGGTTGTCTTTATATTTATATAAAATGCGAAGCATGAATTCCCTCACTGACTGTGGGGAGACGGCCCAACCCATGGGGCATCTTTTGTAGCAAAATAGGCCCATTTCTGGGTGTTCTACGCAGAAAAATGGCCATAATGATCTGTCCAATTTGAAACAATAAAACATGCTCTGTATGTCGAGCGTGCCTATTAAACCCCTTTTTGTAAATTTCGCAGCTTTGTTAATAATCTGAGAAATTCCGTCGGCCTGTGTGGCCTTGAAATGAGACATTTGGTTCACAGTTCGTGAACAATCGAGGACTATACGGCAGCTGTGGGCATTCAATACCATGTCCCCGATTTCATTTCGTTTCCCTACTGCAAAAATACTTATAATATTTTGAGGGATCATATCTTTGGGGATTTTAATGAGTACATCATTTGCTATCTCCTCATTAAGTTTTTTAGTGAGGGCGTCACGGACGTCGTCCGTCATTTTATTAAAATAATTGGCGACTCTAGTGCTTGACATTTTACCGTCAATCTTACCCCTCACAACATACCTGTCATCGTTGACCGTTCCGACATCCCCTCTGAACGTAGGTTCATATTTATTGAGAATGTCCCAAATTTCTTTTACTAAAGTTTTGTCTTCCTCAAAACCTAATTCTGCGTATAGGTCGTTGACCTCGACCTCGGAAATAGAGGATGTGTCTCTAAATTTTTGTGCAATTTTTTCAATCTCGTTATAGAACGTTTTTTCCGAATCTGGGCACTGTTTTAATTTTTCGGAAGTTTTAATTGGAATCTCTGAAAAAATAGATTCGGGTAAATTGGGTTTATTCTTTTTAACATCTCCCCCCAAATTTGGTGGGACCAAATATTCGGCATTATTGTCGACAGGACTGTTTAGCTTAAAAAAATTTGATTTATGAATATTTTCCATGTAATTGAACATATTCTTCACGATTAATTTGTGAAGGGGTTTCACCGCAGTTTTACCAAAATACAGCGATGTGTCGCCATGGAAATTTAGTTTAAAGTTATTTAGTTTCATATCAGATTGTCCGAACAAAATGATGTTCCATGGACCTATATCGGTTACGACCACGTTCCTTAGTTTTAATTTAAGGTTATCGGTAATGAGCGAAAAATTTGCTCTATAGTCCAATAGTTTTATGGAAATTCCGGAAGCTCCGGTAGCTATAGTTTTGCATGGAGATTTTTCAACGCTAGGGATCAAATCCAAAAGTTTTCTATGTATTAAAGACGAACTAGCTCCGGAGTCTAAAATCATTTTAACCGATTTGGGTTTTCCGTTGACCATGATGTCCAATCGGACACCTTTAGAAATAATTTGGTCATTAGTGCTATATTCGTCCGTAGTTATTTTAACGGATTTGTTATCGCTGAAACTTCCTTCTTTAGGTGTGGTTTCCGTAACATTTTTATTCAAAAATTCGAAACCTACTGTACTGTCAGAAATACCGAAAATCATTACACGTTTAGATGTAGTAACATGTGTTTTGACAAATTTTGGAACAAGGTTATTGAAAAAATGTATGTTGTCTAAACCAATAATAAATGATTTTACGTCATCGGTGATAAAATTTTTTTGAATTACTGGTGTTTTACCAGTATTGAAAAATTGGAAATTAATTACTCGCCTGCTTTTTATAGAATGCCCTGTGAAATCGTAAAACTGATTCTTAACTTCAGAATCTTTTAGAATTAGTCCAAATTTGGTAATTATTTTTAAAATTTTATTGTTACAAAAGGTCCAAGCTGACCCAGTATCTTTGAAAATCTCGAAAATTTGATTTTTGGCTCTAAATTCGAAAGATTCGAAGTTGGTGTTTTTGTTTATAACTTTGTTTATTTTTAGGACAAATGGTAATAAAAATACCGGCTGCACTACATACGGTATAAATAGATCAGTTTGTTTTTCAAAATAAAATGCAGATTCATTCTTTCTATTTGGATTGATGCAGCTTGCGTTCGGCCCAAATACCGATGTTGTCGACCTCAATGTGTCAATCTGAAAATAAACGTTAATTGGTTTTTCGGCCAAAGGCCTGTCAGACAAAAGTTCTGACTGATTGTTAACAGGGTTTGAGATTTTAAAGAATCTTATACTACTGTAATTTTTATATATTAAAAAATACTTACTAATGGAAAATGGTTCCAGGTCGATTTCTCCTTCTGTTACAATTTCCATAATCCCTTCTGATGTCAGCTGATCTCTTTCGTCGTCCTGCTGGTCCAAATTGTCTTCGTTTTCTCGTTCGTCAACGTAGGCGAGTACTACTTCTACGAGCTGGGAAAGTTCCTCTTCTGGTAATGCATAGAATGTTCGATTTTTTGAACTATCTCTTACCTGGAATCGATTACGATTATTTTTAAAATCATTGACTCGGCTACGGAAATTATCCCTCGAATATTTTCTTCGCCCAAACCGATTTCCGGTTTTAGCGTCTTTTTGACCGGCCGCCGTTTTACCGGTAAATTTAGTGACCCTTTTATCACCCGAATTTTTGTTATAAGGCTTTTTGTCCGATTTGTGGAAATTACCTTTTTTAACAAAAACTCGACCCTTATTTCTTTGTGGGTTAAATTTACCGTTAAAACGGTGGATGGTTACTAAATCTATAGACCCGTCATCTGATTCGCATTCGTAGAAATCAATTTCTGCTTCAGTTTCAGGTATATCAACCTGATTTAGACTAGAAGAACCTAACTTGGCTTTATCTTTAATGTCCTGGTTAGTGGCCGCTGAGTTAAGTAGTTTCGCATATTGTTCGCCCGCCGAGTTAGGGTGAGTTTGATATGCGCTCTCCCAAGTTTGGAATAATAAGTCCATTTTATTTCTGGCCTTTTTATCCAATTTATCATGTAATTCTCTTTTGTCGTTGAGAATATGGACGATATTTAACTCGTCTAAGGTCAGATCCTTTTTTCTCGCCATGCTGGTGAAAATTTCCTCCACGTCATTAAAATTTCTATGAGATAGAGTAAACAAGATGTGATTGAAATTCAAGCATGGCGAAAATAATTCTCTGCCGAGAAAACCGTATTCCTCGCCCTCTATTTCTCCCAAATTAATTGGTTCCTTATACACCCCAAAAAACATACTAGAAAGCTCTCTGAGATTTTGTATAATAGAGGATTCTCTTACCCCAAACTTGGTCAAGTCTGGGATACTCTTAATAAATGCAAATAATTTCATAATTGGGGGTTCTTTTGCTCTGCAGTGTGTAATAGCTAATAAAAGCTTCTTGCACTGACTCCAATTTTGTAATTTGCCTTTATTAAATTGTATTTTTACCGTATCTGGTAAATTTCGTAACAATACCTTGACCGTAGTAGTTAACACTTTCCTAATGTCGGAAATGTTTTCCGGGTCGAAAAAGTTGGTAATAGTCCGTTCTTTATCGATTGGGAAATTACCACCCCCGAAGAAGTCTATAAAACGATTACCGGTAGTTTGAATATCCGGTTTTAGTTTGTTCTGTGATCCTACCATACAAATAATTTTGCATTCGTTATTCGAAATCATTCCAAACTTATTTTGGACTTTTTCGTAATCCATAGTAGTGGAAATGGATTTAGTTATTCCGACTAAATCTCTAACCTCGGTTAGCATATAACGATAATCGGCCTGCATTTCACTGAAATGGTCTACCGATTCTGGTACCCCACAAGTCATATCGTCCTGAGCGGTATGATTGTGAGAAGGTGGTTTCCAGAACCACGGTAAAGTTTTCCAATTGTATGTCCCCTTATAGTCTCTAAGCTGCTTTTCTACATTGTCTTCAATGTTATTAATTATTTCATTTATGGTGTGTATGTCACCACTAGCGACTTTGTTAGTGTCGGGCTTATAGAAGCTATTTTTTGAAAATGATTTTTCAACTATTGCCGAATCATGGGCAAATGGAACTTGTCCGGGGCGGTAGTTACCGTTTCTCGTTGCGTAAGACATGTCTTTGCGGTTTTGGTGGGTGTTTTAACCCTGTGAGCTCTAACTCAAAATCAAAATTAAGTCAAGGTTTTACGAAAAGTAGAGGCGTGATTCGTTTTCCTCACACGTAACTGGCACCACGTAAATTAGAGATAGGTTTATGCTCTCAGCGTACTCAAACACTCAACACAAATAGATTTATACTCGAACGTTACTTTATTGATAACGGGCTTTACAGGCAGTAGAACTTAAAAGGATCAGGTTCGGGCACGGAATCTGATAAACGCGGTAGGAGATTTAAAATGACCAACCCGTTTATCGTTCGGTGCCGAACTTTATTTATCACTCGACGTTTCTCTCTGCTTTACCTCAATCGACAGCACAAAAGGAAAAGGATATTTCCTGCAGGTGCTCCACAACCAAACCGCAAATCTAAAAGTAAATGTTAATACCGGGTATTAATTATAACACCTCCAACTCTACCTATCGGGGGAATTTTTACCCGAGTGACTCGACTAGCTCGTAACTAGATTATTTTATAGTCCAATCGAAGATTGGTGGCGCTGTGCGTACTTATAGTAATTTATAAATATTATTACTGTATTCGTTTTAATAACCAATGTATTAGTTATAAATAGAATTATCTTTACGTGGCCCCGGT
>SCLH01000205.1:134827-156898 GCA_004367855.1 Oikopleura vanhoeffeni
ACAACTAATTTTTATTGTGCAACTTACTGACAAAAATGTATCAAAAATTATGATTTTTACTCAAAAAAAGTTTTGGAATTTTTCTTCAAAATCCTATTATTGACGAATTTGAGGGTAAATAAACTTTGAGTGCCTCTTAAAAGCTAATGAGAAAAAAAAATATAAAAACTCTTTGTACCGCCTCGCTTTGCCCACTTTTAAAGAAGTGCTTTTCTTCAAAAAAAATCTGATATTGTTCGACTAAATGAAATGGGGTCAGCGAACATGTGCAAAAACACCCATTTAATTTGGAAATTTCTCTAAATAACAAGAAATTTGAAAATCAGGCTTTGTACGGCTGTTAAGCTCACAAATTAAAGTTTATACTGAAGAAAAAAAATTTGATATCCAGGAGCTAGATTAAATTACCCCAAAAAATGGAAAAAATCACTTTTTGGACCGGTATACCGGCCGGTCCGGTCATACAAAAAATTTCTGACACCATTTTTTGAAAATTTCAAACAAATATCTCCTAGAATCCGAAGTTTGAACTCAATACGAATTGCGGTTAGCTCAGGACTAACGTTTGAAAATCAGTAAAACCCGTCGGTTACCCCCTTTAAGCGATCAAGATACATTTGCATGTGATTTTAAAGAAGTTTTATGGATTCATAATTGAGTGTAATCTAAAAAATATTGAAAACGATTGAACACGTTTCAAAACCGTGTGTCTAACCCTGGCGAGTTGTCACCCTAGTCATAATAATCGAAGGTTGTATTGTCATATTCGTTAAAAGTGTTGTCATAATCTTCCCGGATGTAGTCGTCATGGAAGTGTTTTATATACCGAAGCTTTTCCTTATATATCTCCGTCATCCTGTTAACTTTCATAAAAATAAGTTATTGATAATATTCAAAAATTCAAACTCACTCAACGGAAGCATTTCGCCTTTTGCATTGGTAAGGAAACGAGCACATTCATTAAAATTGTCGCAACTTGCAAGAACTATTTAGAGTCACATATTATTGATCAAAAAAGATAGAAAACTTATCGGAAATACAGCAGAAAAAAATCTTTATAGCTAAGTTAGAGCTCTACGGTTTTTTAAACGTAGGTTGTAAAATGGATCGCCAGAATTTCTCTCTGTTAATTTGAGAAACCCAAACTGAACGAAGTTCATTTATCTAAGCACTTATAAATTTTCAAGCTTTTCATTTAAGAAAAAATAATTTATGGTAATTATTTTTTTGCAGCCAAGCTAAAGGCCTCGCTGTTATTTGACAGATTTGCACTTGTTCATTTTTTTTCTTAAGAATTAACTTTTTCCATTTCAAAATTTCCGGATTAAAACTTTTTCTAACGAAAGTTGCCTTTTTTGAGTTTACTTCGTACGATCTGTTTTTTCAGATCGATTATTTTCACTTTCTAAATCGTCTTTAAAAAAAAATCTTATAATGCGCATTTGCTATTTGAGGTGTCTAAATTATGGTGTGATTTTATTTTTTTTATTAATTAGGAACCGTCAACACCGACCCATCGACCGTTTAAAATTCATTTAATTTGTTTTCATACGATATCTACGTCAAAATCGAAAATTTACGAAAAAGACGATGAAAAGTGGGTTTTAATATATCAAAAGATACTTAGTTATGTTAAAAAGTTTAAAATATAAAAATATTTTTTTTTTCATATATCGCACTGAAAAAATATACAAATCTGCCACATCGCTGCTACCCTCTTAATACGATCGCTCTCATCCACCTACGCATATCCCATAGTGTATATGAATCTACGGAACACCCTAACTTGGCTGTAGTATATCCTTTTCGGAACGGAACTCCATCTCAAAAACGCTTACTATCTCTACAGCGTGTGTTCGAATCCCACTGATGTTGTGATTTTCTAAGTGATTTTCTTAGTGATTACACACCGATAAATTTAGCGGTTCCATTATCAAGACCCTTGCCAATAATCATATTCAATATAATCAATAAGACAACATAAGTGGGATTCGAACACGCGCTATAGAGACAGTAAGCCTTTTTTAGATGGAGTTCCGTTCCGAAAAGGATATTTCTCATAAAAATTAATTAACGTTATAAATGTACTGTCGACCATCTGCCATGAATTTATTTATTAGTACTGCATATATTTCAAGTTGACACTTAACCTGAAAAAAGCAATGGATCAATATGCAAATTATAAAAAGGTATCCATTCTACTTTTGAGCAGTCATCGATTCTGTTCTCGAATATATTGACAATTTTCATTATCGCTGTTTTTTGTTTGGAATAATCTTCGTCATCATTGTTTGAAAATATTTCGTCATCATTTCCATCGCCAGATTCTTCATAATTTTCGGATCCAGATGCTTCATCAGTGNATGAAAAATAATTCGTGAGAAATCAAGAAAAATAACACAAACTTAATATATAAATTTATATTCAAATTTCTTAATTTTCTTCAAATTTGAATATATCCTTTTCCGAACGAAACTCCATCTCAAAAACGCTTACTATCTCTATAGCGCGTGTTCGAATCCCACTGATGTTGTCTAAGTGATTGTCTTAGTGATTGCTTGAGTGATTACACATCGATAAAATTTAGCGGTTCCATTATCAAGACCCTTGCCTGTAATCATATTCAAGATAATCACTAAGGCAACATGAGTGGGATTCGAACACGCGCTATAGAGATAGTAAGCGTTTTTGAGATGGAGTTCCGTTCGGAAAGGATATATCAAAAAACTACAAGTTTTCTTAATAAGGGAAAAGTTTCCAAAATTTAACGAGAGTTTGACTTAAATTTTAAAAAATATTATAAATCGATAAAATTTTGAAAATTAATTTGAAGTTTTTGTGTTTAAACTATCAAAATATTTTATTTTCTTTCAGGTCCATTGGTTTGGTTTCAAGCCTTTGAATATGCTATTGGTCATTGGTTTCAAAAATCCGCAGAACATGTTTTGGGATGCGTTTTGTGTTCTCCAGGCTGTTTTTCATTAATTCGAGTAGAATATCTGATGCGGGATAATGTAATGGCAACTTATCGTGGTTTAGCAAAATCGCCCTTTGAAAAATTGATGTACGATCAAGCAAGGGACCAAAATTATGGTTGAAAATTTTTTTTATATAATTTTGTTTTGAAAAATTTTTATATTCTAGAAAATTATTATTCGCGATGAAAAACATAGAGTACAGTACGTAGTACTATACTAATAATGTACATGGTTAGAACTAGGTCTGAAGTTTGGAAATTTTAGCCAATGGGGTTGGACTTACCCATTGTGAAGATAGGGCTCCGCCTACGCAAGCTGTTCGCATTTCTACAGGCACATTATTAGTATAGTAGAAAATATTCTTGTGTGAAAAAATAGTGCTTTAAATAGGGCCAGACAACAGTTACCCAAAAAAATAGATATAAATTTTCTCGATCCCATTATTTAGGCGAAGATCGTTGGCTTTGTACTCTTATTTTATTAACTGGTGGTAGAATTGAATTCGAGGCTGGAAGTCATTGTCAAACTTATGCACCCGAAGATATGGAAACATTTTTTAAACAAAGACGCCGATGGGGACCCAGTACTGCCGCCAATATTGTCGAATTAATTGCATGTTCTCGCGAAGCTGTGACAAGAAATTCCTACATAACAAGATTTTATATATGAAGGGCTTTAAAATGACTGCAAGATAAAAAAAACTTGAAAAAAATAACTAATGGCACAATAAAAATTTTCAACCGATAGTAATTTTTTAAATGATTTATTTACAAATGAAACGATGGAAATGTAGTTTTAAAAAAAAATATCTCATAAAATTATACCAGCGATTGAAAAGCCTATTTCTCCTTAAATTTTTAGTGACACATTTCAAACCTGTATAAATCAAAAGCCAGTGAGTTCGTGGAGAGCTGTTACTATCGAAACCTAAATTTTAATGATTTTAAATCTATCAAAGAACCTATCTGAAGGAACTTATTTGAGCGCTTATCACGGGAAAACTGGAACATATATCAATTCACTTATTTTTCACTGATTGAGATCAATGATAGAATTAAGTGAATAACACATAACATTTTCAAATTTCGAAGTCTGTGGACTTGATAACTGCGAGAGAAAATAGAGCTTCACGCACCTTCTATTTCTTGGAAAACCATACATTTTTTACAATGACATATAACTTACAAATTTCGAAGTAAAACTCTAGCTATTTAAAGCTGGTTTTAGATTTGAAATATAATATCTCTATCGCTTACAAAACAATTATTCATATGGCCGCGCGTCAAAATATAAGCAGCAAAATGTGAAAAATATTGCTAATCAGCTGATAACTCAAAATTAGTACCACCTTATGTTCTACACTGAATCGATTCGTCTTAGTGGCTATATTTGGGTGTGAATTGGCCGTTTCATTCTTTCGAAAAAATAATTTTTAATTATTATTTCGAGTTTCATAAAAAGCACTTGTGAATAAATTATTCTTCGTATAGTGACTGCAGTGAAAATAAACTCAAATCAAAATAATCCTCAATTACTTACCTAAAAACTGGCTTCCTCAGAATTTTGATATTATGTATCGTTTTCACAAAATAATTTTTTTAAGAAATTTTGGCAAAAATTCCAAAAAAAAGTAGCTAAAAATATCTTTCGAACGGCTAATCGTAGAAAATTTTTAACAATATTTTTGGAAATGAAATTGCAAACTCTATATAGCATTTGAATTGTAGGTATGTGACAATGTTGTTTCTGCGCCGTTTTGGCCCCCGAAATTTTTTTTGCCTTCCGATAGTCGAAGGGTCCGATAGTCGAAGGGGGTTAAAATCCTCAAAATCGAGACAATATATTTTCAAAATGATTGAAAAGTACTTTCCTAGCGATGTATTGGATTTAAAATACCACCAGCTTATTTAAAATTATCAATATTTTCAGAAAAAAACTATAAGAATAAAATTCTGTTTTTGTTTTGTTCGAGCCTCAATTCATGAGGGGTACCCCCCTTAAATTCGTAAAATCATTACGAAGTTAATTCCTCGTGATTTTGTATTGATAGTCAATTTTTAAAGCAATACTCTAGGGTTAATTTTTGCAAATATTTGTAAACCTTATTAAGTTTATCAAGTCCTTATTTTGGCCCTATCAACTGTAAGCATTTCTACAACGCTAATGATTCTATGGGAGGCATTGGAACTTGGAATGGATGGTGAACTTAACAGTGCAGCATGTGGTTCAATTTATTTTATATACCAGTCGTTCTATTCGTCGTTGTTTGCTTTTACGCAAGGTTAACTTTAAACAAAAATATATTTTTTAATAACCCGTAATACAGAAATAACTCAGTAAATACAGATTACCTGCTGCTTCGAGTATATCCTATTCCGAGTACTGTAGATCAAAATTGCCTAGGTAAAAATACAAACCAATTGTGTGTTCAATTCGGGATTTGATTGGTTGGTTGGCCGTCTCACTCTCGTTTGTATTTGGTTTGTATTTTTACCTTGTAATTTTTACCTTGTAATTGGTTTGTATTTTTACCTAGGCATTTTTGATCTACTTACTCGGAATAGGATATACCCTTATTCACCTTTTGTAATATCCCGGCCCTGATTAGGAAACGTAGTGTGTTTTATGTGAGGGCCGGGATATTTACAAATGTAAATAGGGGATTTGTAGCAGTAAATGCGATTCGAACTCGAGACCTAATGAATTAACAATAAGAACGAAACGATCTCTTCAACCTAGCAGGGTTTCGGTTTAAAAGAGCTACATTCCATTCAGCATCTGTGGATCTACTGATGTTTATGTTAATTCATTAGGTCTCGAGTTCGAATCTCATCGACTGCCACATATACTGGAAGCAGTATGTAATCTGTATTTACTGAGTTATTTCTGTATTACGAGTTATTCATAAACCAAATCTCTGATCCCAACGGAACTCCATCTCAAAAACTTTTACTATCTCTATAGCGCGTGTTCGAATCCCACTGATGTTGTCTAAGTGATCGTCTTGAGTATGATTATAACCAAGGACCTTGATAGTGGGACGCTTAATTTTATCGGTGTGGAATCACTCAAGCGATCACTAGACAACATCAGTGGGATTCGAACACGCGCTATAGAGAAGTAAACGTTTTTGAGATGGAGTTCCGTGGGAAAAGGATATATTATATATTGCAACCCAATTTAAACCAATAACTTTAACAAATAAGTTTGATAATCGAAATAAATGATGAATTCAGTCCTGACCATCAACTTCTCTGGGCTATGTTATTATCAGTGTTATACTGAGTATAATACTATCATACTATGATACTATCATTTTCAGTTGTCCAACAAATGACCGACACATCCAAAATAACCAAAATGAATACCCTTTATGAATTGAGGCTCAAACAAAAAAATCTGAATTTCTTTCTTATAGTTTTTTTTCTGGAAATATAGAGAATTTGAAAAGTTGATGGTATTTTCATCCCGATACAGCGTCAGAAGTACTTTTTAATGATTTTGAAAATATTGTCTTGATTTTAAGCATTTTAATTTATGGAATTTCAACAATTAGAAGTACAGTTTCAGAAAATAAAAATCATCGAAATTCAGGTTTCGATAGTAACAGCTCTCCACGAACTCACTAGCTTTTGATTTATACAGGTTTGAAATGTGTTACTAAAAACGTTTTTTGACTATCTGGAGCGAATTTAATTCGAAATTTTTAAACGATAGTAACAGACCTGCGACGCAGGTCCTGCGTACGTATTTTGTTGTAAATAAAAGCTACGAACAATTTTCCTACCTGCAAAACTCACGAGAGAAATAAGCTTTTTGCGACTAAATATTACTTCTATTTTGAAGCTCGATCCTGATGGTCGAGCAATCAGTGATCTTTAATAATGTTTCAGGATGTTAGATTGTCGTTCAAATATCACATTGTATAACTTTTGGGTTCCACAATGTGTAGTCTTTGAGATATTCGTCCTCAAAAACACAAAATCCTGTTTGCCAATAGAAATACCTCCTTAGGGGCTGGTCGTCGCATTTTAAAGCCAAAAACGAAGTTTTCAATAGCCAATTGACGCAAAAGTACAAAACGTTGAACCAAATATTACCTCTTTTGATATATTTGAACAAAAATCTGCATCCTAAAAAAATATCGAAAGTGACAGATGGCTCGTCCAATCAGAAACGTACTTACAAGAAACATGCTTTTCAAGGTACACATTCGAAACTTATATTTTGTGCAGCTGAATAGTCCGTGCAGATCAGCATTGGAGTTTTTGTCCAATTTTCTTGGATTTGGCTTCAGAATCCCCAAAAACAGTATTTTGAACCTATTTTAGGGTCTCAATCAAAATGAATCTCCTCCCTGGATTGAAAGTTACACATTCGAAACTAATTGAATGTGCAGCTTTAAAGTCCGTGCAGATCAGTATTGAGAGTTTGTCCTAATTTCTCTCTTAGTTTTTATTTCCCAAATTGATAAATTTCAACTTAATTCATACAAAATATTTTTGAGATCCTCAAAAAGTGCTTTTCTGACCACGTATTCAGATAAAAAGACTACCCCTATACTCGCAGTCGTCTATATTTTCATAAAAAAACATTAAAATAAATTGGGAAAATTTGTTTTCAGAGCCTCATTTTGCGACGACCACCCCCTTAACTAAACTATTTATTCTAGACCAAGACTTTTGTTTGTCCGTCAATTTTTAAGTGTAAAAACAGTTTTTCTACTTTCTTTTTAGATCAGAACGAAACAGAATTTTCGGTCGACATTTTTTGTGTTGACCAAAAAAAAGTTCATCAAAATTTTTAGCAACATTTTGATGCAACATTCAGCGATAGACTACAATTTTAGCGGACTAAGTTCGTCATTTTTAGATCTTTAATTCTGAAAGCTAGATTGAATTATATTAGATAAATATAATTTATATTATATAGAATTATTTTTATTGGGTTGTGGCCGCTGATACAGTCTCAGACACGAAATTTCGACGATAAAAACCACTAAAAACCGCATAACATGGTCATTTTTAAGCCCACACCTCCCTGGTGTTTTGATTATTTTTGAATGATTGAATATCTAGATATAAGCATGTCCTCCAAGCTTTTCCGAACGGTACGTTGGCATTCGTATAATATTCGTGACGTANTACATTCCATTCAGCTATCGTGGATCTACTGATGTTAATGTTTATTCATTAGGTCTCGAGTTCGAATCTCATCGACTGCCACATATACTGGAAGCAGTATGTAATCTGTATTTACTGAGTTATTTCTGTATTACGAGTTATTCATAAACCAAATCCTTTTCCCAACGGAACTCCATCTCAAAAACTTTTACTATCTCTATAGCGCGTGTTCGAATCCCACTGATGTTGTCTAAGTGATCGTCTTGAGTATGATTATAACCAAGGACCTTGATAGTGGGACCGCTAAATTTTATCGGTGTGGAATCACTCAAGCGATCACTAAGACAACATCAGTGGGATTCGAACACGCGCTATAGAGATAGTAAACGTTTTTGAGATGGAGTTCCGTTGGGAAAAGGATATATTATATTTGCAACCCAATTTTAAACCAATAACTTTAACAAATAAGTTTGATAATCGAAATAAATGATGAATTCAGTCCTGACCATCAACTTCTCTGGGCTATGTTATTATCAGTGTTATACTCGATGATTATTGTAATATTAACAATTTCGATTGCTGTTGGAGCTGGTAGATGTCCCGTTAATTTAACGCTTGCATTTTTAGTTTTTCTCATGGTCAGGAGTAAAAAATTAAATAATTAGTTATTTTTGCAAATATGTATGTTATAATAACATTGTTATTCCTTCATTTAGAAAAATAGGATGACTCATCCTGGATGAGCCTAGCGAGCCTGGCTCATCCTACAGCGAGCCTGGCTCATCCTATTTTTCTAAATGAAGGAATAACGCTAGTAGCGACTTATTACGTATGAGTCATAACTTATCACTATTGTCATACCCGGGAGAACTACCTGCCAAAATAAGAGCGTCAGCAATAATTCCATAGACTTATAAGGTCAACCCTTCTCAAAAAAAAATGAATCCGACCATGAAAATTTGTTTTGAGCCACTTAGTGGTCAAAAATTAGGCATTAAAAACACCTTTTTGGGCTTCGTTAAGCACCTCACGGTATATAAGGGGAGGCAATATCTCCGAAATGTTTTGGCCGAAAAATTCCCGTTATATAGGCCCCCAGGACAAAAGGGGTGCCCAATATCGCCGAATTTGCCAATATCTCCGAAATTTTTTGGCAAAAAACTTTCGGCGATATATTCCCCCCTGTAATATACTTCTTAATTTATTTTGTAATTAAAAGAATCGCGTTAAAAAACGTTAAGCTATTATTTAAAAAAAAATGTTTCGTTGAATTTTTGAAAAAATGTATGATCATTTTGATGGAAAATGCGTAGATGGAAAACCTGATAACCCGAAAAATGTAAGCTTCTGCAGCTTAGCTGCAGAGGTTTGCACCTAATTTTGTAATCTTAATCGATGCAGAATTTTCCAAGCTTTCAGTGAGACATAATAAGCCACTTGAGCTAGACAGTCTAGCCTAGACTGAGCAGGCACTCAAATCATCAATTAAAACTTTAAAATGCCATTTTTTCAACGAATTTTTTTTTCTTCAGATCAAAAATTTTCTCTTCAAATTCTGACAAGGTATTTTTCGTGCGTTGATAACATTATAAGTTAAGAGGACGATTTTACCCCCGGGTATGACCCTAGTTCTGACTAATACGCCTCACTGAATTAAATGACTCATAATTCACAAAATATAAACATTTACCATTTTTTCAACTACATAGTAGTACAAAATTGAAAAAAAAATGTTTTTTTACTTCATTTTTCAGTTATTCATATAATTGCTGGAATATTACATGCTGATTTGAAAGCTTTATGCTGTGGAATTGTTTTTTGGTTACTTATTCCAGCTGTTTTTGTTTTCCTTCCAATTTATATGCTGACTAATATAAAT
Source organism: Oikopleura vanhoeffeni (assembly GCA_004367855.1). Lineage (NCBI taxonomy): Eukaryota > Metazoa > Chordata > Appendicularia > Copelata > Oikopleuridae > Oikopleura > Oikopleura vanhoeffeni. The sequence goes on from SCLH01000205.1 coordinate 144,808, forward strand.
GATGTATCCTGGGGTACCCGGTCTGGAAAAGTAGTTAAAGAATCCGACAAGAAATCTATCCTTAGTTATATCAGAGAAATGGAATTTTTTGGGTTAAAAGACATTTTTGTGACTATTTGGCACGGTCCCAAGAAAAAAAATGAGGAAAGTACAGTAACCATAAAAAAATTATCTGAAAATGAAAGCGAATTTGTGAAAGAAACCGAACTAGAAACCACTAAAGGAGAGTTTGATGATAAAAAATAACTATTTATCAGAATTTGCTTGAATGTTTCTTGCGAAAAAACTAATTACTGTGGTATTTGTCTTAAGGGACAAAACGACAAGAATTTGGCGATTTTTGGCCATTTTGGAAAAGTAGGCCCGTCTAAAAGGACAAACAGGGCGTTCAAATTGTAGTTTGACAAAACCATTTTTCGATTTTTTAAAGCATTTTTTAATGCACAAAACGACACGTTTTCAGGTGAACAAAACGACAAAAATGTTTCTGTCTTCTTAGACGAATACCACAGTAATATTCTGATAATTCTTCTGTCGTACCAATTTTATTCCTTAAAAAACGCGTACAAAAAATTTCGTCATCACCATCCGGTTTTATTATGTCTGGCTCAAATTTTGGCTAGTTTAGACCACATTTCTAAATGTCATACGCCTATTTTTTGCTTCAAATTAACTAAGAAACACGATGGGAGTAATCAGAATTCCAAGGGGTTAGTATTCGTAAAAATGTACCTTTGTACTACACTTTATCAGAATACAAAACTGTTTCGAAACTTTTAAGAATAGCCATTTGGTAAATCTATCCTTAACCTACAGAAAAAAATAATAAGAATTTTTTATGCCAACCCTGGTGACCACCATGCAGCGAGTTCTAGAACACCTTATCAAATTTCAAAGTCCTACTCCTAGAGATTGCATACGATGTCACTCAAACTTGGCCTAAACCACGAGAACAATAATGCTTGTAATTTGTTGAAATTAGATTTTTGACTTTCAGACTAGTATTTTCTAGAACGACCAAAAACCGCCTAACCTAAGGTTTTAGTATAATTTTAGTAATTAAAAACTCAGAAAATAAAAGTTGTCGGATTTACCATCAAATTGAAGCTTAGATGATGCCGAGAAGCTTTTTGATATTTTGAGTTTTTCTTGTCGAAAGTTAGGTTTTTATGTGTTGCTGAGAAAATTAATCAGATAAATTCTCAAAAAATTAAAATTTCGGATTTTTTTTGAAATTTTCATCATTTTTGTAATCAGTTGATGCTTTGTTATCGTTTCCAAGCAATTTGATGATATCTGTAGACCTCAAAGTAACCTAAAAACAGTATGACCAGTCCCCCGTTGAAATTTAAATTGTTCATTAAGGGGGTGGTCGTCGCAAAATGAGGATCTAGAAACAAATTTTCCAAATTTTATTTTAATGTATTTTTTATGAAAATATAGACGACTGCGAGTATAAGCGTAGTCTTTTTATCTGAATGCATGGTCAGGAAAGCATTTTTTTAGCGAAAATATGGTCAGGAAAGCACTTTGTGAGAGACAATATGTTCAGGAAAGCACTTTTTGAGAGAAAATATGGTCAGGAAAGCACTTTTTGAGTGAAAATATGGTCAGGAAAGCACTTTTCGAAAGAAAATATTTTGTATGAAATAAGTTGAAATTTATCAATTTTTGGGAAATAAAAACACGATTTATAAAAAACTGAGCGAGAAATTTGGACAAAACTCTCTATACTGATCTGCACGGACTTCTCAGCTGCACATTCATATATGGATTACCGGACCTCAGAGTACAAATCCTAAATATTTGAAAAATGCGAAATCTGAGCATTTGATTCGTTGATCCCTACTCAACCTAACCAATGAAATTGGCCTATTACTCAATCAAGGGTTTTCATTGGGTGCTAATATCTTGCGTTGTTTGTATCATTCAAATATTTAGGATTTGTACTCTGAGGTCCGGTAATCCATATGTTTCGAATGTGTTACAAATAAATCCAGGGAGGAGATACATTTTGATTAAGACGCCAAAAATAGGGTCAAAATACTGTTTTTTGGTGATTCGGAAGCCAAATTCAATAAAATTGAACAAAACTCTCGATACTGATCTGCACGGAATATTGAGCTACACATTCATATAAGTCACGAATGTGTACATTGAAAAACCAGGGAGGAGATACATTTTGGAAAAATAACGCCGTCAGTTTTGTAAGCACGTTTCTGATTGGACNGGATGCTATATTTTTGTTCAAATATATCAGAGAAAGGTAATATTTGGTCCATCGATTTGTACTTTTGCGACAATTGGCGATTGAAATCCCCTTTTTTAACTTAAAATGCGACGACCACCCCATTAAAAGTCTCCATGGAAATATTTGTATAATCTCCAATTTAAAATTTCCCTATCAAAATTATCTTAATAAATATCTCGTTATGATCCTGATCGAGTTCCATCCAATCGAGTTTTTTTTCGGGTTCATCCGATCAGGTTTTTATATCGGGGGCCTCGATCCGCCTCAATCTGATCAGGTTCTTCGTATCAATTACGGGATCCTCTGGTCGTTTTTTGCCACTTTTTCAGCAAAAATTTCTATATTATTTGGCTTTCGAAAACGACTCATTTGATTGAGTTCTTAGATAGAAGAAAAATAAATTGAAAAAAATGGTTCGAATCAGGGCATTATTTTCATTTTTTGATCAAAACTTATAATTAAAATATTTCAGTAATCACAGAAAAAAATATTAATCTATTGTATATTCACGACGCGAGATATTTCTGCTCAGTTTGAGCTATCCGAGAACAACCTTAATCCGGAAAAAATGGTCGTTGTGCAACGCCAAATTATAATAAATTGATTGGCTGAAACAAGTGGCAAAACGCCAAAGGACCGCCGTAATAGCATATACTATTAAGACTTATATCCCCCGGCGCAGTTTTGATTCTACAACAGCAGGGTTATTATTTTCAAAAGCACAGCGCCGGTCCCTAGCGAAACAATGGTCAATTGATGAAGACTATCATGATCAGTATTATTTTATCTGTAACCAAGCGCGAAGTTTGCTTCTCGCTCTTTGCTGTTTGTTCGGCGGAATAACTCATAGGAATGAAGATAAAATCATTTAAGATTTCTTAGGGCGTTAATTATTCATTTTAATAATAATGTCTTTAATTGTGGACCTGAAAGAAAAAATATGAATTTGGCGATATTGGCACTTTCGGCGTTATGGGGGCAATACATTTTCGATCGATCATGAAATACGCGTAGGCTTTCAAAATGACGTCATAATTTCAGCATTTTTTTCCAATTTTAGAAGGAGTTTCAAAATATTTTCAAATAAAGTTAAAAAGAAGTACATTAGTTCAAAAGAAGCGATTTGGGTAATTGAATTTTGAAATATGATGTCATTTATGACGCACCCAAAGCATTTTGTAATAAAAGCCTAATGCGCTCACGCAATCCCGACGATATCGGTTTTTTCGGCGATTTGGGCACTGGAAGCATTTGAGCTGAAAATTGTGATGTTGCGAAGGTTTTTTTGTGCTATTGAGCCGGTAATATCCCTTTTCCAACCTAAGTGGATCTTGAAAATGAAGTTTATCTCTATAGCGCTTGTTCGAATCCCACTAATGTTGTCTTAGTGATTGTCTTGGATATGATTATAGGCAAAGGTGCTTGATATTGGGAGCGCCAAAGTTGGTTGGCGCGTAATCACTTAGCCAATTACTAACACAGTCATTTAGACAACATTAGTGGGATTTGAACACGCGCTATGGTCTATAGCCTATAGAGATAACTCTCGTTTTCAAGATCCACTTAGGCTAGAAAAAGGATATCAGCCCCTTAGAAGTCATTGTGTTATAAAAAAAATCATAAGGTTGACTGTCGATATACCAAAATTAAATGTTCAATTTCAAATTAAGCAAGACATTTTAAATTCATTATAAGAAAGTTTAAGGCATAAGATAAAACGAAAAAGAAAACCCACAGTTTCAAGAGAATCCGGACAACCAAGGAAATCAGTAGAATCAGACGAAAGCAGAATCTCGTCGTAAGCGAAGAAATAAATTCTCAGAAACAAGTTCTCCGAAAACTCACCGACATGCTGATTACAAAAAAATTCAGGTTTTATCTACACTTTGTAATAAGGAAATGGTTTAATTCTGAATCAGTTTGCACCTGCAAACTCAGAATAATAATTCGAAGTAACTTTGTATTCTACTTTATTTTCAAGGTTTGATGATTATTTCAGAAATTAAGTTTGATTTTATGCAGTTTGTGAGAAAGTCGTCGCAAGATGGCAAAAGAGTATTTTTTTGCGAGAAAGTGGTGGCCGGAACTCGACCGTAAAATTTGCACATTCTATTTTTTATGCTTTCATGGCAATACAAATCGGGGTTTTTGGTTTTATTAAGTTTCAATAATCGAACACGCTTATTGACACTTTAATAGGTTATCAAACTGAGTCAGGGGTTTTTTGTCTGTTATTAAAGATTTAATCAACGTACCGTACATTTTAATCTTAAACATATAGAATACATTCAATTCTTCATATGGAAACTGTCAGGTTTAAACCTACAATGCTCGCGAATGAGTAATAAATAGTTTAGGAAAATCAATAAACTAAAAAAACCATAATCCGTTAAGCGTATTTTATCATAATAAAAAAACCCATCTTTATGAACGGGGAACCGGAAAACAATTCAAATTTCTACCATATCTTTTCAAATCCGCTTTTAAAATACAGTGATTTTATTATCGATCTGAAAATTTCAAAAAAATGTTTGCAAAAATGTTAGTGTAACGCAGCGTTATTATACGCAGCGNAAATTATCATAAAAGCTCAAAATATCTTTCCGCATAAATTCTTTAATAACAGTCACCCGTCAGGACCTATTTTACTAGTGCAAGAACTGTGAATTGTTTTTTGCTGAAGCTTTCCTTCGCCGATCAAAACGTTTAAATTATTTAACACCTAGGTGTTTACCAAATTCAAATGCTCATTGCCAATAAGTCATTGGCCAATAAGCGGTATGAATCAGATTGCAGAAAAAAAATTGGGAGAAAAAATGTGACAAACTGTTCATTAAATAGATGAACAGTTTAAAGTTTTTAGAAATTTTGTGAGAAAAAGACAAAAATTGCATACGGTATGATTTTAAACCATAAAAGAACACAGTCAGCGAGCAAAATATATTTTTGAAAGCATCTTCATTTTTACAAAGCAATCATGTTGTCTACAATTGGCTTCCAAAAAATGCTGAAAAATTTTATATTCAACATGAATCAATAACTGAAGGAACGATCAGAGGTCGAGAGATTCAAGCTTATGACAAACTTGTTAATTATGCAAAGTAAGTTTAAAATTAAGTCATAACAGTTTGATTTTTGAAATCAATCTGTTTTTATACAGTGGTTACCGACTTGAAACTCCCGCAGTTAAAACTCCCTATTTTTGGGATAATCCAACAAAAACAGCATTTATTAACAAAAAATATTATCATTATAATTTTGTTAACCCTTTCACTCATAGAGCCATAAAAGTGGTTTTCATTTTTTTGAAAAGACCGGAAAAGACAAAAATAATTGGAATAGAAGTTGAAGGTTCAAATCGGCCCATAAAGTTTGGGATTAATTTTGGAAAAATGAAAATAAAAATTTTTTTGATAAGCCGTTCGGAATATATTTCATCCTACTTTTTTTTCTCGATTTCTCTGAAATTTTTATTCATCAGCTTTATCTCATAATTTATTCGTAAAAAACAAGGTCTAAAATGCTCAGTTTTTGGTAAGTCGTCTTGACCATATATTAAAAAAATAATAATGTTTCTACTAAATGTAGATTTTTTGTACTTCTTTTTGTTTAAAAACAGAAAAATTGCTCATCAATAAGAAAGCGGAGCGGAAATAAAAGAAGCAGACATATTGTTTACCATTAATTCCACCATGTCAGAGGTGAGAATTATCGTTTTATGGACGAACCATATTAGGTATTTTGAATCGGAGACCAAATTTAGAAAGCCAAGGTTTTATTCTATTTTATTTTATTTGCATCTTATTACAAAAATTGTATAGTTTTTTCTAGGGAACAGTTTTAGTCAACTTCGTTATTCAACAGCCTCAATTGAGTACGCAAAGTGTCAATTATCTAAAAATAATTATTCATAAAGTTTAGTCCATCCTTTATCTCAATGACTGAAAAAGTATTTGATCGAAAGCATTGATACTTTCCGGATAATAGAGCTTCAAAGTCAAGCCATAAAAAAAGGCACGTCGTTTTAGCCTTAATTCTTACTGTTTTTTCATTTTGTATCTGAACATCATTATTTTCCAAGTTTTCCGGATAAGGCGCTCAAAGAAGTGGCTTTAGATAGGCTTTGGTGTGAGGCAAGTTCTCGGTTTCTGGTGTAAGGAGGTAATCGTTAGACCTGACAAAAATAAAATGTTCTAGACTTTAAGTTTAATAATAAGAGAAAGAAACGGAAAATGGTCACTATTGCGAAAATAGAGCTATCGAGTAAAGATATGGGACTGACTTTTTTGAAGTTTTTCCAAGTTTCTAGTCGAGTCTAACGTTTTTTGGAATTGCCGTTTTAAAATCGGAAAATAAACGAATTTTCGTCTACTTATTGATCTTATGAACTTTTTAAGTTACGCGCGATTTAAAAATAAGTTTTCATTAAATGAATTTAAAAAAGTATATACTAATGAATATTCGTCCAGGCAAAACAAAAGTCCTTGAAAGAAAAAATACAAAAACTCCTGACATAAATTTTGTCAAAATACAATGCAGGATGTTTGAGTATATTTATGTTCTCAACGTAATTGTAATCTGTTTGCGTGAAATTCAATAATCCAATTATTTAATTTTTTTGAAAAATTCGTAAATTTATCGTGTTTTTTAAGTTACAAAATTATTTATCATTATAACTTTTAATCCTAAGGATTAGGACCTATGCTTAAAACGTGGCGGAGGCAATGACAATGTCATTGACGACCTATAAAATGTTTTTAGAATTTTCCAGACTCATCGCACTTATTTAAAGTGAAATTTTATATTATGAGTATGTTATGCACATCAAAAGTACGTCAAGGAACGATTACCTGAATCGTTCCGTTGATAATGTTAAGGATATTTGCTCGGATTTTCAATCAAAAAACTTTGAAGTATCTCCTTTGAAACCAAAATTTCGAATCCCAATTTTAAATTATTGGAAATTTTAGGTGGCTTAAATGTTTGGTCTCGGCTCAATGTATCTTGACTCAAGATAGAACTGAAGATTTCAAAAATTATATTCAAAACGTTTAATTTGGGTTGGTCAGGAATGGCCGAAAAGATTAATATAGCCATAAATTTACAGCATTTGAATACTGCATTTTCGTCAAATTAACCGTTGTGCCTCAAAAAACGTCTGAATAAAGCGTACTAAGGGGCAAGATGGTTTTGTATTTTTCGGGTATGCGCTCATATTGAGTTTACATCAAAGCAAAGATAAGTTTCAGAAAAAACGATGTGTCGGGCGTCCTGGTAAGAACCTGTAACTTAAAATCATTTCCAAAGGCTATAATTTTATACGCCAATTATTTTGGAATATTTAAATAATAAAACTTGTTGACTTTTTTATCTAGTTTAAACATTCGTTTATTTTCTTTATTTGGAAAGAAAATTCGTAATTGGTGAGTGTAGTGGTTTTAACTCGTCTTATTCGCGCTTGAAGAAACATGACACAGCGTAACCTTCAACGTAACGAAGAGGACGTGGCGATCAACAACGTTTTATGTTTAATACAAATAATTAGTTTGGAGGCGAAGCCGTACCCAACCTTAATATTAAAATAAATTAAGTTTGTGGTCAACCTTGGACACAAATTGTGGAGGAAGCAATATTATTTTGTCCCTGTCAAGTATCTATTGATCAATATCTTATTGCTTCATGAGTGATGTCAAGATCTTCTCATTAAGGGGGTGGTCAGGCATATCGAACTTTTTAAACTGCGCTCAAGAATAACCGGAGAACAGTAGTAACTTCATTATACTTTGTATGAATCTTGAGATTAAACAATACTTTTTCGCATGTTTGGAGATAGGCTTGTCCAACCTCGTAGAAAAGTGCAGAAATAATCTAAAATTGTTTTGTCAGCCTTCGTTCAGACCAATTTTACCGATTTTCACGAATGACCATTTTATTTCAAGTGAGAATCGACGTTCGGTGCCCGGAATTTTTGATTTTTTTCCTAGGGGGCTAAATCGCAAAATGATCCATGAATTATTGTGAAAAAATTAAAAAAAAATGATCAATTTTGCGATTTTTTTAGCGGGCCACCAATGGGGAAAAAAAAAATCAAAAAATTCCGGGGCCCCCTAACGTGTCGATTCTCATCGTGAATAAAAGGTCATTCGTGAAAAATCGTGAAAATTGGGTCATGGATGAATGGCTGACAATAATTTTAAGATAGTTTTTGGACTTCTAGAGGTGGACAGCCTATTCTAAACATGGAAAAATATATTTTTTTAATTCAAAGATTCAGCAAAACCTTGTCTTTGCATACAAAGTTAATGGAAGTTACTACTGTTCTCCCGTTTATTCTTGAGGTCGCAGTTTTAAAATAGGTGCAGATTGCCTCGACCACCCCTTAATAATTCAATTCATGTATGTAATCACAATGTTACTTTTAGGTTATTCGCCATGAAGCCATAATAATAATTTGGGCACACGTGACGCTAAACTTCTTTGTTTTATAATGGAATAAGCGCAGATAAAATATTTATAATATAAGGTCAATTTGAAAATTGTAGTTTTTTCGACGTTTCGACATTTATTATTTAAGTCATGTCAGGAAATTGAGTAACTAGAAAAAATATTCGACTGGGCAGAATAGGTTTGGAGCGAAAGCATTTGAATAGTTGATGCCTCAGTTAGCGTCACATTAGTTTAGAAGTATCTTTCCTATTTATTCAAAGCGCACGAACATATAATTTCATTATATGTGTTCTTTTTGAACATTAATAGCTAGTTTTTTCTAAGCAGATAGATTCCTTCGTAACTTCTGGTGTATAATATTATCTTGGGGAGAAATTTTGATAAAACGTTGAGACAAGGCTGTAAATATGAACGTCCTTTCGTCCTTTCATGCGTAGGTTTAAAGCAAACCAAATAGGGAAAAAAGTGAAGAAAACCCACGCAAACTTACTTTTTCAAGCCTTGTAAGGTAGTCGTGCATTCTAGAAAAATACCTTCTAATTATATCTTTTCTCACACTAAAGGTAAATTTCATGAACAGTTTTTTCGTTTTCAGCTTTTTTCAAAATGCGCAAAAACATTTTTTCATCGATATTTCATAAAAAAATGATGAGTCACTTCTAGTAGGCGAGAAAAATCTCTTCCAAACCCGATGCCCATTTCAATTAATAAAAACTACTTCCACTCTGATTGGGCGTCAAACTTTTATATATACTTTTAATAAGCTTTGAGCAAAGCCTTAAGTTGAAAGAAAAAGACACAGAATATCTTCTAAATTTAATACATTTTGTTGTTTTTGAGAGCTGAGCTCCCAAAGGGAATAATTTGGTACTAAATAATTATAATGTGCTGACGGTTTAGTCAACACGTAGTGTGGTGAAAATTTTTGAAAATGTATGGCTGTTATTGATTGGTTTACGCGTATGTAAGCTTGTTATTTATCTTGCGAAGAAGACCAGGTCCGTTGATTAATTGCGGCGGTTGCTAGAGTTTCCCGGCATAAACACCTACACTCCCAAATTAACGAATTTTACTTTCAAACTCAGTGGCAAATAAAACTAGATTATGTACATATGGTTATTTTATGCTTAATTCTAGAATAAGTTGTCACCTAGGATCCGATCAAACAATGTTCTGTTGCCAAGAACAAATATCAGCTCGACCGATTGGATTAATGGTTAGCTTGGTTACGGTTGATTATTAAACCTTTTCTACAAAGCAACATAATATATAAATCAACGTAATATATTGGACTCAAAAATATGCTGAAGTGTGTGAACACAGTAAGGAGTAATTAGGTGGGTATATTAACTGCAAGAAGACATAAATAATTATTACTAGAAAATATTTACTAGAATCGTTAAGTGGCGTTATATATTATGATTCCGAGTTCAAATTGTATTTTTTTTTTTTAATTTAAAGTAATTTTCAGGATTTTCTTCAAAATTCAATAAAACTCACCGTAAAGCGTCTCGTCCGGAAAAAAAAGTCGGATTCATTTTTTAAAAGAGTTTGAAATGTCGAACAATTTAGTATAGACTGAACAGTGAGTGGATTACGATACAGTGATGATTCGTAATCATAATAACAGCTCTCGATAAAATTTATCGTAATTTGTGTGAGACAAGAATCGTGCGTAAAAACAACGGTTCTCTTTTCAAGCGCGTATAATTCAATAATAGAAATTATCTCACAGTCATTTTAATCTAGTATTCGGAATTCTCGAACAAGTTCGAGTTGCCCCTGATATTACACGATCGAAATATGCACACTTAAATGTGAGAGGGGTTTGTTTGAGTCGTTCTGACTCAAGGAGAGAACTAAAAATATATTTTTGTTTGTCTTCGAGAAGTATAAACCAGAGAATATTATGCAACCCAAGTTTTAATTCGATATTTAAAATTTCAGAAAATTTGTAATAATCATGTGAATCCAAAAAATATATCTCAGCGGTTAAAATTCTAACAGACACTTCCGTAGTCCGAAAAACGCATCCGGACAATAGGTAACGAATAATGCGTACAGGTTAAAAATGGAGTATAGCCTAGAATGAGTGTCCATCACAGAACCGGATGTCAGTGGAACCGGTAAAGTTTTTAATAAAATCCGGTATTCTGCCGATCTACCAAAAAAATTGGGCGAATGTTACAAAATATGGGCTACAAAACAATAACAGACAAGTCTATTCAACTTCGATCGGGGACAAAAAAAATTTCAAAGGTCGACCAACGAAAAAAAAAATAACAAATTGAAGTATATCCGTGAATTCAATTTTATGGAAAAGTTTTTTGTGAGAGGTGCCTTTATGAAAGAGCTCTATCAAGACAGAATTCAGGTATAGTTAAAAGTTTTTAGTTTATTGTTGAATATATTTTACTTTTTTGAGCCCTTAATTCTCCTAATTGCACTTTTAAGCCTGTAAAAATTCCGGAATATACAAAATTCAATAATTTCAATCTAATTTTAATGAAATTATGATAAAACTCATTGTCATCCTTTAATCCCCTTCTTTACAGACAAAAAAGAAAATTACTTTATAATAAGGCATTTAAGGAAATCAAAAACTATATCATGATCAAACAGGTCAATTTAATCACAATAAATTCATGTGAAATGACCAATGGTTTTAAAATCAATTAAAATCATTCCCAACACACCTATTTAAAGGTCTCTTTTTCCTCTAATCTTTATGACATTTGTCCCAATAAACTTTGCTCAGAATTGAGTTGACAATTAATTTATGTTTACCTTTAAGAAAACAATGAAGCTATGTGCCAATTTTCAAAGATTTTAAATTATTATAAAACAAGTTTAGATTTACAAAACTTCCCATTTGGCAAAATAAGTTAATTTTCTTCTTGATATTTAGCAGAAATTTCTCTCCAATTTTGACCAATAAGTCTTGATGTGCCTAGAATTCCACTTCAATCTAAATTCGAAACGGGTCATATTAATAAAACTAAACTTGGTAACTAGAATAAACAATTTTTATGACCGTAAGAAAATGACTATAGAGTTTATAACGCCTAAAAATTTTTTATTACCTATGCACCAAATCACGTTAATATTATAAATGGCCTTGTGGCATTTACGAACATTCTTATGAGTGTGCTACAAATTGACCCATTTTAGAATCCTAAATTGATATTATTTCAACATAACCATCAAATACTATTCATCCAAATTTTTTAGTTCTTCTGAAAAGTCATCATTTCACTGCAAAGTCATACTTTTTCACTGCAAAATTGTATCATTATTGCAAATTTTTTGCCTATCAAAAATGAACTTTATAAATTATTGAAAAATCAAATAAAAAAATGAGTTTTGGATATTTATTTATTATACATATGCTGA
>SCLH01000205.1:164115-261436 GCA_004367855.1 Oikopleura vanhoeffeni
GATAGAGCTCCTTCATTAAGGCATCCTCTCACAAAAACTTTTCCATAAAATTGAATCATCGAAATACTTCATTTGTTCATCTTTTTTTTTCGTTGGTCGACTCTTTTGAAATTTATTTTTGTCCCCGATCGACATTGAATAAATTGTCTGTTATTTTTTGTTAGCCCAAATTTTGTAACATTCGCCCAATTTTTTTGGTAGATCGGCAGAAACCGGATTTATTAAAAACTTTACCGGTCCACTGACATCCGGTTCTGTGATGCGCACCATCTTATATTAAGCGTCCATCTCTCTTAACCTGTACGCACTTATTCGTACACTATTGTACGAGATTGACTTTTTCGACCTACGGAGTGTCTGTTGAATTTTAACCGCTGAATATTTATTTTTGAGATTCACCTGATTATACAAAATTTTTCTGAAATTTTCAATATCGAATTAAAAACTGGTTGCATTAATTTCTCTGAGTTTATACTTCTCGAAGACAAAACAAAAATATATTTAGTTCTCCTCCTTGAGTCAGGAAACGACTTCAACAAACCCCTCTCACATTTAAGTGTGCAAATATTTCGTATCGGTAATATCAGGGAGAACTCGAATTGTTCGAGAATTCCGAATATCTAGATTAAAATGCTGTGAGATAATTTTTTATGAAGTCTATAGCGCTTGAAAAATGAGAACGTTTTTTTTCGAGCACTTCTGTTCACAAAAACTTACGATTAAAATTTTATCGAGCTGTGTTAATTATGATTTACGAATCCAATCACTGATATCCGAATCCAATCACTGCTATCAGCTATACTAAATTGTTCGACCATTCAAACCATCTTTTAAAAATGAAATCGACTTTTATTTTGCCGACGCGAGCGTTTTTACGGTGAGTTTATGAATATTTGAAGAAAATCCTGAAAATATAACTTGTAAAATTAAAAAAAAACATACAATTATGAACTCGGATATCATATCATATCAACCCACTTAACGATAAATATTTCTCTAGTAATAATTATTTATGTCTTCTTGCAGTTAATATACCCACCTAATTACTCCTTACTGTGTTCACACACTTCAGCATATTTTTGAGTCCAATATATTACGTTGATTTATATATTATGTTGCTTTGTAGAAAAGGTTTAATAATCAACCGTAACCAAGCTAACCATTAATCCAATCGGTCGAGCTGATATTTGTTCTTGGCAACAGAACATTGTTTGATCGGATCCTAGGTGACAACTTATTCTAGAATTAAGCATAAAATAACCATATGTACATAATCTAGTTTTATTTGCCACTGAGTTTGAAAGTAAAATTCGTTAATTTGGGAGTGTAGGTGTTTATGCCGGGAAACTCTAGCAACCGCCGCAATTAATCAACGGACCTGGTCTTCTTCGCAAGATAAATAACAAGCTTACATACGCGTAAACCAATCAATAACAGCCATACATTTTCAAAAATTTTCACCACACTACGTGTTGACTAAACCGTCAGCACATTATAATTATTTAGTACCAAATTATTCCCTTTGGGAGCTCAGCTCTCAAAAACAACAAAATGTATTAAATTTAGAAGATATTCTGTGTCTTTTTCTTTCAACTTAAGGCTTTGCTCAAAGCTTATTAAAAGTATATATAAAAGTTTGACGCCCAATCAGAGTGGAAGTAGTTTTTATTAATTGAAATGGGCATCGGGTTTGGAAGAGATTTTTCTCGCCTACTAGAAGTGACTCATCATTTTTTTATGAAATATCGATGAAAAAATGTTTTTGCGCATTTTGAAAAAAGCTGAAAACGAAAAAACTGTTCATGAAATTTACCTTTAGTGTGAGAAAAGATATAATTAGAAGGTATTTTTCTAGAATGCACGACTACCTTACAAGGCTTGAAAAAGTAAGTTTGCGTGGGTTTTCTTCACTTTTTTCCCTATTTGGTTTGCTTTAAACCTACGCATGAAAGGACGAAAGGACGTTCATATTTACAGCCTTGTCTCAACGTTTTATCAAAATTTCTCCCCAAGATAATATTATACACCAGAAGTTACGAAGGAATCTATCTGCTTAGAAAAAACTAGCTATTAATGTTCAAAAAGAACACATATAATGAAATTATATGTTCGTGCGCTTTGAATAAATAGGAAAGATACTTCTAAACTAATGTGACGCTAACTGAGGCATCAACTATTCAAATGCTTTCGCTCCAAACCTATTCTGCCCAGTCGAATATTTTTTCTAGTTACTCAATTTCCTGACATGACTTAAATAATAAATGTCGAAACGTCGAAAAAACTACAATTTTCAAATTGACCTTATATTATAAATATTTTATCTGCGCTTATTCCATTATAAAACAAAGAAGTTTAGCGTCACGTGTGCCCAAATTATTATTATGGCTTCATGGCGAATAACCTAAAAGTAACATTGTGATTACATACATGAATTGAATTATTAAGGGGTGGTCGAGGCAATCTGCACCTATTTTAAAACTGCGACCTCAAGAATAAACGGGAGAACAGTAGTAACTTCCATTAACTTTGTATGCAAAGACAAGGTTTTGCTGAATCTTTGAATTAAAAAAATATATTTTTCCATGTTTAGAATAGGCTGTCCACCTCTAGAAGTCCAAAAACTATCTTAAAATTATTGTCAGCCATTCATCCATGACCCAATTTTCACGATTTTTCACGAATGACCTTTTATTCACGATGAGAATCGACACGTTAGGGGGCCCCGGAATTTTTTGATTTTTTTTTTCCCCATTGGTGGCCCGCTAAAAAAATCGCAAAATTGATCATTTTTTTTTAATTTTTTCACAATAATTCATGGATCATTTTGCGATTTAGCCCCCTAGGAAAAAAATCAAAAATTCCGGGCACCGAACGTCGATTCTCACTTGAAATAAAATGGTCATTCGTGAAAATCGGTAAAATTGGTCTGAACGAAGGCTGACAAAACAATTTTAGATTATTTCTGCACTTTTCTACGAGGTTGGACAAGCCTATCTCCAAACATGCGAAAAAGTATTGTTTAATCTCAAGATTCATACAAAGTATAATGAAGTTACTACTGTTCTCCGGTTATTCTTGAGCGCAGTTTAAAAAGTTCGATATGCCTGACCACCCCCTTAATGAGAAGATCTTGACATCACTCATGAAGCAATAAGATATTGATCAATAGATACTTGACAGGGACAAAATAATATTGCTTCCTCCACAATTTGTGTCCAAGGTTGACCACAAACTTAATTTATTTTAATATTAAGGTTGGGTACGGCTTCGCCTCCAAACTAATTATTTGTATTAAACATAAAACGTTGTTGATCGCCACGTCCTCTTCGTTACGTTGAAGGTTACGCTGTGTCATGTTTCTTCAAGCGCGAATAAGACGAGTTAAAACCACTACACTCACCAATTACGAATTTTCTTTCCAAATAAAGAAAATAAACGAATGTTTAAACTAGATAAAAAAGTCAACAAGTTTTATTATTTAAATATTCCAAAATAATTGGCGTATAAAATTATAGCCTTTGGAAATGATTTTAAGTTACAGGTTCTTACCAGGACGCCCGACACATCGTTTTTTCTGAAACTTATCTTTGCTTTGATGTAAACTCAATATGAGCGCATACCCGAAAAATACAAAACCATCTTGCCCCTTAGTACGCTTTATTCAGACGTTTTTTGAGGCACAACGGTTAATTTGACGAAAATGCAGTATTCAAATGCTGTAAATTTATGGCTATATTAATCTTTTCGGCCATTCCTGACCAACCCAAATTAAACGTTTTGAATATAATTTTTGAAATCTTCAGTTCTATCTTGAGTCAAGATACATTGAGCCGAGACCAAACATTTAAGCCACCTAAAATTTCCAATAATTTAAAATTGGGATTCGAAATTTTGGTTTCAAAGGAGATACTTCAAAGTTTTTTGATTGAAAATCCGAGCAAATATCCTTAACATTATCAACGGAACGATTCAGGTAATCGTTCCTTGACGTACTTTTGATGTGCATAACATACTCATAATATAAAATTTCACTTTAAATAAGTGCGATGAGTCTGGAAAATTCTAAAAACATTTTATAGGTCGTCAATGACATTGTCATTGCCTCCGCCACGTTTTAAGCATAGGTCCTAATCCTTAGGATTAAAAGTTATAATGATAAATAATTTTGTAACTTAAAAAACACGATAAATTTACGAATTTTTCAAAAAAATTAAATAATTGGATTATTGAATTTCACGCAAACAGATTACAATTACGTTGAGAACATAAATATACTCAAACATCCTGCATTGTATTTTGACAAAATTTATGTCAGGAGTTTTTGTATTTTTTCTTTCAAGGACTTTTGTTTTGCCTGGACGAATATTCATTAGTATATACTTTTTTAAATTCATTTAATGAAAACTTATTTTTAAATCGCGCGTAACTTAAAAAGTTCATAAGATCAATAAGTAGACGAAAATTCGTTTATTTTCCGATTTTAAAACGGCAATTCCAAAAAACGTTAGACTCGACTAGAAACTTGGAAAAACTTCAAAAAAGTCAGTCCCATATCTTTACTCGATAGCTCTATTTTCGCAATAGTGACCATTTTCCGTTTCTTTCTCTTATTATTAAACTTAAAGTCTAGAACATTTTATTTTTGTCAGGTCTAACGATTACCTCCTTACACCAGAAACCGAGAACTTGCCTCACACCAAAGCCTATCTAAAGCCACTTCTTTGAGCGCCTTATCCGGAAAACTTGGAAAATAATAGAAAGAACTAAAAATTTGGGATAAGATAGATTGATGTTTATGTTGGAAAATAATATCCAAATTTGGGACCTCTAAAATGTCAAATTTGTGGGCACACTCATAAAGAATGTCGTTAATGCCACAAGGCCCATTATAATTATTAAAAGTGATTTGGTGCGTAGGTAATAAATAATTTTTGGCCGTTAGTAAATACTCTATAGTCATTTCTACGGTCATAAAAAATTGTTTAATTCTAGTCACCAATTTAGTTTTATTAATATGACCCGCTTCGAATTTAGATTGAAAAATGGAATTTAGGCACTCAGAGACGTTATTGGTCAAAATTGGAGAAATTTATGCTAAATTATCAAGAAAAAAATTACTTATTTTGCCAAAATGAGGAAATTTTGTAAAATAAACTTTTTTCAAATAATTTAAAAAATCTTGAAAATTGGCACAGAGCTTCATTGTTTATCATTAAAGGTAAAACATAAATTAAATTCTCAATCAATTCATGAGAAAAAGTTTATTGAAAATCGTCTAAAAGATTAGGAAAAAGTAGACCTTTAAAATAGGTGTGTTGTTGAAATGATTTTTAAATTGATTTTAAAAAACCATGGTCATTATCACAATGAATTGTTTGTGGACTTAAAATTGACCGCGTTTGATCATGATATCGTTTCTTGATTTCCTTAAATGCCTTATTATAAGTGATTTCTTTTTTGTCTTGTAAAAGACAGGGGATTAAAGGATGAAAATGAGTTTTATCATAATCTTCATTAAAAAATTAGATTGAAATTATTAGAATTTGGTATATTCCGGGTATATTCTTCACAGGCTTAAATGTGCAATTAAGGGAAACATTATGGCTCAAAAAAAGTAAAAACTATTTCACAAATAAAATTCAAAACTTTTAATATACCTGAATTCTTCATTGATAGAGCATCCTTGATAAAGCATCCTTTTCACAAAACTTTTCCATAAAATTGAAATTATCCGAAATATCTTCATTTGTTCATCTTTTTTTTTTCGTTGGTCGACTCTTTGAAATTTATTTTTGTCCCCGATCGAATTGAATAAATTGTCATGTAATTTTATTTTGTAGCTCAAATTTTGGTAACATCGCCCAATTTTTTTGGTTGA
The DNA here is from genome assembly GCA_004367855.1 of Oikopleura vanhoeffeni. Classification (NCBI taxonomy): domain Eukaryota; kingdom Metazoa; phylum Chordata; class Appendicularia; order Copelata; family Oikopleuridae; genus Oikopleura; species Oikopleura vanhoeffeni. The sequence continues at coordinate 169,994 of SCLH01000205.1, forward strand.
GCCAAAATTCTGGTAGATCGGCAGAAATCCCGGATTTATTAAAAACTTTACCGGTCCACTGACATCCGGTTCTGTGATGCGACCATCTTATATTAAGCGTCCATCTCTCTTAACTGTATTTGATTTCACGCTTTTGTAAAACATGGTCGAAATTTTGGTTACAAAGTTATATCCTCTGTTTTTCCATTCGAAACCGTGACCAATTTTGGAAGGTCATTACTCCCAGTTTCGTCATTTAAAATCTCATGATTAAAATCTCCTAGAAAGTTTTCCGTATTAATTATGTTAATTATCCGGAAATAATTAGGCGTTATGAGTTAATAATGCAGATGGAACCAGTTAGCGCTGTAAACGCAAAAATGTCATAAGACATGTCTGTTTTTTGATTATCAAAGACTTTGAAAGTTCAAGACTTTCATCCAAGTTAAAAATGTTCCAAACCCTCATTTTATTCTGCAAATTTTATCTAAATGTTAAATATTATTTTTTGGATCTTACTGAGTTTTTCTGAGAAAGTATGATATTTCGGCGTGATTTTCGTTCAAAATACTTGCACTCCAACCGCGAATTAACAAAAGAAAAAATAGGTATGGCTATACGGTAGGCCAACTACCAAATGGCCTTAAAATAAAGCTATTTGGTATCTTATATACCGAATAGCCATAATTCAAAAGAGTGAATGCTGAGAACACCATAACAGCTGTTGATGTCCCATGGTTATGGCTATTCGGTACTCTGGGCTAAAACGACGACCCCCCATAAAAGTGGCTCTTGTGCCTCAGGGAGATATCAATAGTCAAATTCGTGAGGGGTTAAAGATTTTTTTGTCAGAAAATTTTTTCCGTAAAATTTTTTTTATTGTTTAAACTATTTTTATGTCAAATGATTTTTTTGTTAAAAAATATTCTCTTTTGGCAATAAATTTTTTTGTTGAAAAACTCTTTTTTTAAACTTTTTATGTTAAAAAATATCTTTTTTGATAGAAAATGTTCTGTAAAAATATTTTATGTAAAAGTTTTATTAAAAAATATTGTTCTCTAGCTTGTGACCTTTTTAAGGTTCAGGGAGTTTTAAGTGGTCAACTACCTTATTAAATTTCTTAAAGGAATGACTGCAAATGGATCACGCTTGAAAACGGAAAATTTGCTTATGGAAATGATAAAAAACCAATTTTGTCCGTTAAAAAATCTGTGATCGCGAATGGCAGAAGTGGATATATAAGTTGGATTGTTGACGAAACAAGTGTATTATCAGATAAAACTCGAGTTTTNCAAAATGAAATTTCGCAATGAGTCAACTCGTACTAAACCAAACTATTCCGACTGGAAGAAAGGACTGGGTTTGACTTGCTCTATGAAAAAGTCTTAAAAACTTTATAAGATGTCTTCATTTTTTTAAAAATAAGTTTAAGCAATTTAAAAAAACATACTATTGGCGCAACTTTATTTGAATAACGGATACGTGTTATTTGGGGCTACTGACAATTAGCTAGGTCCATAACCTGGAGTAATGGAAAAAAAATTTAAGCAATTCTTTTTGGATAACGGATGACAAAGCTTTTTGGTGCATTCTGGAACATTTTTTGCAAATAACATCAACAGCTGTAGATACGAAGTTAAAAATGTTTCAAAAAATAATTAAGATGTTGATCGCATCAATTTGTAATGCTTCATGTAATTAATATAAGGGCCTGAATAGGTGATTAAAGGATCTGGTCACGCTTGACAGAAAGTCACCTGAGGGTTAAGGGGTACGCGGTCTTCACTCGTTTTAGGTAAACTTTGGTGTAAAAATGCAACGAACATTGCGGGGGCAACGTTTAATTAATTTTTGAGAATTTAATATCGGACTAAAATCCGACACTTTTATTCCGAGCTTTCACCTCCGGTTACAAATGCGATTCTTAGAATGAACAAAAAATTAGAATCTTGAAACCAACAAAATAGACAGAACGATATTTCCTTCTTCTTCCCAAATTTATACTGCAATTCTGAATGTTCAACCTAGGAAGTGAGGTATTCGAAAGAAACCTGGAATGAAAGGCGGTTGTTTCGAAGTTCATTAGAAAATAACTAGCGAAATTAAAAAAAATCAAAAAACCAACTTCTCACCGAGCAAAGTTTCCGTAGAGTTCATGCCAGTTTGAGGTGAATCGTGAATGGGAGCCTCTGGGAGGAGTAAGAACTCTTGAATTGTGGATTGTTCAGAACTCTGTCGATGGGCACCATGGTCCGCAAAATAATTAGATAATTAATTTTGTAATTAAAATAGATTCTACAAAATAGGCAATAGTCGAAAATTTCGAACAGTTCGTAAGGATAAAGTGGAGCACAAGGGTAAACATTTTACGACCAGTACCCCTCTAAAGTAAGCTAATCAAAAAATTTGAAAAATTGTGGACGATCAACAACTTTTCAAAACCTTACCTATAGATGATCCTCTTCAACAAGTTAAAGTTGTGTCATCATTTAAAGCTCTTATTCCATAATGAAATTTCACAAACTTTCCGGAAGACCAAAATGGTCATTGGATAATCAACAGGAACCGATTAACATGTCTGATTTAAACTTCAAACTGATTGGTTAAGACCAAAACAAGAATTGATGTAAAAGCATGCACCTTGCAGATTAATGTCCGAAATTTTAGGTCATTTCAGAGTAATAGTGTAAAATTAGGATAATTATTTTTCTAAGAGATTATTCAAAGCTGTGTGGTGTTCGTTTCGGCTACTTCGCGCATGTTCTTTTGTAGATCTAGCCGTCCTCAACGTATGCGATGCTGATACTCACAGATTGAAACAAGCCACCAAGTCGTTCTATCGAGACCACACGCGCTTTCAACGCATGTTTAACACAATAATACGCGTCTAAAAATTCACTAAGAATTACCTGGAATGAATAGAACTGACTTTATGGGAGCTTCTTTCTTGAATTTCGATTTATTCAAAAAAAAATTCTTTGATTCTTACAAATATACTATCAAATTTAAGCTACTGACAATTTTGATGAGAGGGCATCGGCAGGGCATAACATTATTATCCCGGGTACTTTAAAAACTATTTGCTGAATAGGAGGAAAAAGTTTTGAAAGTGACCGGGATAATAATGGATATAGACCAAGAAAAATCTTGATATATGGGTGAAATAGCAGTTGCAAATAAACGCAGAAATATATTTAAATTGTTTGTATCATATAAATGCCTTTAAAAATTTAAAAAAAACATCACAGCCGTTAAGCGAGCAAGATGTGCCAAAATTTTTGCTAAATCTTCTTGAATATATTCACGTGTCTTCAAGCCATGGTCTTCAGCATCACGAATTTTAGTCGGCTCTTTCCAGATTTTTTGTATACCCTGATAGTAGAGAATTGATTAATCTTTTCCAAACATTGACATTTTCTTAGAAATTCAATATATTTATTCAAAAGAACTAACTATATAACCAGTTCTAAGTAGATCATCTTGTCAAAATCAAAACTCTACCTCAGTAATGTGAAAACTCGAGTTTATCTGATTAACACTTGTTTCCAACATCCAACTTAATTATCCACTTCTGCCATTCGGCGATCACAGATTTTTTAACGGGACAACAAGGGTTTTTTACATTTCAAAGCAAATTTTCCGTTTTCAAGCGTATCCATTTGCAGTCATTCCTTAAGAAATTTAATAAGTAGTATGACCACTTAAATCTCGAACTAAAAAGGTCACAAGCAGAGAAATATTTTTAATAAAGCTTTTTACATAAAAATTTATTGTCAAGTAGCTTAAATTTGATAGTAATTTTGTAAGAATCAAAGAATTTTTTTGAATTATATCGAAATTCAAGAAAGAAGCTCCCATAAAAGGGTGTTATACGATAGACACAGCACTTGGTGGTGTGTTATACAAATCTGTGTATCAGATACGATACCGTAAGACGGCTAGATCTACAAAAAAATATGCGCAGAAAGTAGCGAAAACCGACACCCACCAGCTTAAAATAATTCAATTAGAAAAATTATCTAAATCTTTACACTATTAATCACTGAAAATAGACCTAACTGAATTTCGGAACCTAATCTGCAAGGGCATGCTTTTCATCAATTTCCTGTTTCTGGTCTTAACAATCAGTTTGAAAGTTAAATCAGACATGTTAACTCGGATTCCTGTTGATATTCCAATGACCATTTTGTCCTTCGGAAAGTTTGTGAATTTCACTACATGGCAAATAAGCAGCTTAAAATGTGACAAACTTAACTGTGGTGAAGAGGACTATATAAGTAAGTTTTGAAAGTTGTTNCGCTTTTCGAAGTACTACACTTCCTAGGTTAAATTTCAGAATGCAGTATAAATTTGGGAAAAGAAGGAAAAATATTTTTCTGTTATTTTGTTGGTTCAAGATTTCTGAATTTTTTTGTTCAATTCTAAAGAATCGCATTTTAGTAAACCGGAGGTGAAAACTCGAAAATAAAAGTCGTCGGATTTAGTCGATAAGTTAAAATCCTCAAAAAATTAAAATTTCGTTCCCCAGCAATGTCGTGCTATTTTTACACCCAAAGTACCCTAAAACGAGTAAGACCGCTACCCCCTTAACTCTCAGAGTGACTTTCTGGTCAAGCGTGACCAGATGCCTTTAATCACACTTCAGGACCCTTAATCATTAATAAATGAAGCATCTACAAATTGATGGGTCAACTATTTAAATTATTTTTTTGAAAATTTTAACTGTATCAGTGATACAGTATCACAGCTGTTATTTGCAAAAAATTTCGGAATCACCAAAAAAAACTTTTCATCGTTATCAGAAAAAATTCTTAATTTTCTTCCATTACTCCAAAGGTTATGGACCATAGCCTATAGTCCATAGCCCAAAAATGACCACGTGACCGTTTATTCAAAAATAAGGTTGGCCAAAATAGTACTCTTTTTTTTTAAATTGCTTAAATTACTTTTTAAAAAAATGAAGACCATCTTTAAAAGTTTTTAAGACTTTTTTCATAACAGCAAAGTCAAAAAAACAATCACGTTACCTTCAAATTAGGAAATAAGGTTTTGGTTTAAGTACACAAGTAGTACTCAAATTAGGCCGAAAAATTTTCATTTTCCAAAAACGTGACGTGATCTTATTTTTTAATTATTTAGGATGAATTTATGACATATTCAAAACCTTATTTATCAATTATTTCGTCACGTAGTTTTTATTTGCACTTTGCAGTAATAAGAAGAAAACCTTAAAAATTTTTGACGTAATTTGAGTACTTTTTCAAATAACCATATATCGGTACTATGTTTTTTCAAAAAGTACTTAAAATTTTTGAAATCGGATAACGGACTCGCGTTTCACGCTTACGAGTTCACTGGATACATATTTTTTCACTTCTGGTAAGTTTCAGAGCTCTTTTTGCAGATTCAGCCCCCAAATTGATGACGGTTTAATACAGTCCATGCGACCTAACTGGAACACCTTAAATTTGAACATTGCGCCCAATCTAGGAGACTTTTGCAAAACATTTTTTAGTCGAAAGAAAGTGTTTTGAATTCGTGTTTTGATCAACTTAAAAAATTCCCTTCAAAGTGTTTCAGATTTACCAGAAATTCCAATTTAAGGTGTTCCAGTTAGGGCGCATGGACTGTAGTACAAATTTGAAAATTATAAATTAAGCTTTTATTCGTATTACTTCTGTACTTAAATCGTGGAAAAGGAAAGTTTTTAATTTTCTTATTCACAGTTGATGCCTTTTTATAAGAAATTAAAAAAAAAATTTAAGGACTGTAACAAATTATTCAAATAATATGATTAACAAAGATTAAATGTATGTTGATAATGAATCTTCGGTTATACGCCTTATTTGAACCGTCTGGTAACGCGTGACCTAAAGTCACTACGGGTCCAGAAATAGTCTGCCATTCTGAGAGTTAATTTCGAAAAAAATACTAAGCAGAAAACAATAGTCGGAAAAATTATACATTTTAGGGTTTTATCCGAAAGTAGGCATAAATTCACCAAAAGTTGTAGTCTTTCTGCTGTAAAAATCCCAATAATTTACTAACCACATATTTTAGAAATTCGAGATAATAATCCGGATGTGCTCAAATGCAATAAAGAATACGATAGTATATATTCTTATTATTTAAATGAAGAATTCCAATATCATGTTGTCATGCTCAAATTTCCAGTATTCAATATGTTCTTTTTGGTTCTGTATATCGTATTAATGATGCTTCAATTTTTATGTATGCTGAAACACAGGTTTGTAAGAATTACTGCAAATTTTAATGAGGCAAAATAAACATCTCAAGACTGTAAAATTATCCGATCGAATTACATAACTGCTAGGAGCAAAAGTCGATTGCCAAATTTTAATAAAAGAAGGGTTTTTATATTTTGAATTTGTTAAAAAATGATCCCCAAATAGGCCGAACGCCGATAAAGGGAGATTTTATGTTTGAAATTTGTTAAAAAAGGATATCGAAATCGGCCGAAGACCGAAAAAGGGGGGGGATCATATTTTGAATTTAATTTTGTTGAAAAATGAGCCCCAAATCGGCCGAAGCCGATAAAATGAGATTTTGGGATTTGATTCAAATTTGTGAAAAAATGCGCCACAAAAGGCCGAAGGCCGATAAAGGAGGATTTTAATGTTTTAAATTTGTTAAAACGACCCTTTAATCTGGCCCCAAAGGGTGTGGAATTTAATTTATTTTGAAAGAAAATTCAAATTTTATTTCAAAATTTGATATTTTTCTCTCCAAAATTTTTTAATTTTTCTCTAAAATTTTGAATTTTTTGTTAAAAAAACTTTGAGAATTTTCGTTAAAATTGGTTAATTTTTTTAAAAACAATTTATTTCAAAAATGAGATTTTCTATATTTAACAAAATCATTTTAAAATTTTTACAATTTCGAAAACTTTTCCGAATCATCAATTTCCGCAACAAAATAAATTAAATTGTCCAATTTTTTAATTCCTGAAAATTTGAAATATTTCCTCTAAATATTACCAAGCGAAAATGTGTTCTGGCAATATAAATAAAGGGTTAATAGGTAGGCAACCCCGACCGATGGGGGTTTCCGTTCATATCGAAGAGATATAGGCCAGTGGGACCCCAACTATGGGGTAGTAACTCAGCGTCATTAACTATGACCGGTCAAAGAAATATTAGTGACCACCATTAATCACCAATTCCTAAAATATGGTTGACAATCCGTGACAAGTAATCAAGGGTTCAATCATCTAAAACACCACCACGCTGGCGTAGATCTAAAGCCTCCAAAATAAATTTGGGTCACTGGTTGGATAGAAAATGGGGTCTAACACCCTCATTTTCAGCACTAACTTTATTTATCATAATAACTTTATGTTAAGTGCTTTATACAAGTACGACTCACAAATAATTTCTATCATTTAGGAAAAAAAAAAATTTTGAAAAAGAAAAAACATTTCGAAAATTCCAAAAAAAATTGGGTCATTTCAAACAAAAAGTGCGTAAGCGGATGCACTTTGTTAAGCTTTGATATGCCTTTCATTTAACTGCCCACGAGGTTTTCAAAAAAATTTGCTTTACTTAAGTGTTTCTGATGCAGAGTTTTCAATGCTTCCGATGCGCATAATGTAGTAGGCCGCGCAAACCGTCCGGTTGAAAAAAACCGGTAATTCATGGTCACAATGCCGAACAGAATTTGGTTTTATTTTTTTTAATCGAGTTTTCAGTCCTGAATATTTTTTCCCGTAATTTGATTTTAAAATTAAAATAAAAATTTTGAGCGCTATCACTGAGATAAACTTGTTTAGGTTTTCCGACAGTTTTTCCATTTATCGCTTTACCGATTTCCACCAGCAAAGTTAAGGAAATTAATTAGGAAATTAACAATATAATCTTGATATCAGTCCAGACAAAAGTTCAAAGTCCACGTCGATCAACCAAAGTAAAAAAAAGCTAGCTGCAAAGAGAACCTTCCGGCAACTTATATCCTAAGCCAATAATGTTTAAGTGGGAAATCATGGATGTGCAGAATTACATTACCAAATAATATTGTCGCTCTAAACAGAATTTTGCAGCAAGTTTATCCAAATTGGACCAAAATAGGGGCAAAAGTCTAGACAAACTGTAGAATAATAACCCCTCGAGTTGTGGAAAATTTGGAGTCCCTAGAAAAGGTACGAATTAAAGAAAAATGTAAATTTCCATTCAGGAATCCGTAAACGAAAGTTTTAAAAGAGAAAGCAATCCCAACGACTGCAATCAATGAGTTGGCGAAAATATACTATTAAAAAATCCAGAATGAATAAACATGACCCCCTAAATGAAAAAAAACAAGTGAAATATCCTCATGCTCGCCTAAAAACTTGTAATATATATATCTATAGAGAGCCGATGCATTTTTATAAAAAAACTTTTCAAAACACGTTCATATTTCTTGTGGTTTATTAAGCAACCTGTATCTCACTAACTTTCAAAGATCAATAACTGCTATGTAACATTTCAATTATTATACGTTACAACGTCTTGAATTTCGAAATCGGGCTGACGGTTTGAAACCTACTTGCACTTTATCATTTATCATTTCAGAATTTAAATGGTATAAATAAATTCATAAAGTTAATGAGCTTTTTTGTTGGTATTAGCCACCGGAGACAATTGTATGGTGGAAACAATATAAATGAAACAAGTTCAAGCATGATAGATCTATTTTTTTCCGCTATCAAAGTTTTGAAAAAATACTAAACAAATGAGAATTCTGCTTTTTTTCCGGCAACGGGAGCCGCACCGACTCAGCCCGCAACCTAAAAATGATTTCCAAACGCCAACAGCCCCAATAGTTATTTCTCAACTGGTAAAATATATCTCTCTTGAAAAGCTTAAGTCGACTTTAGAGCGAACAACCCTTGATTTCTTCAAAAAAAAAATCGATTTTTTTTCTAAAATAAGTGATCATTTTTTTCTGAAAAAAAATTGAATTTGAGAAAAAATAAATTCACTTCAAAATTCGTCCTTAGATTAAGCACAAACCTCATATCACCACTGAAATTTGGGATCCTAAAGGGTGGCCATTTGACTCAAAATCGAAATGGTTGGGGTTTATACCAAATGTGTTTTTAGCTTTTGGGGTATTCCCCCGGGGGAAGATTGAAACGCCCGTTAAACTCGCTAACCAGTCGCCTCTCTCCGCTCTCCTGATTGTTTTAGGCGTGAATCTCCTCGGGGAGAAACCCCCAATAAGCTACCCCAACACAGTCGGTATTAATGATCAGATGGCAGGTTCAAAAACCAGAATTTTCTCTTAAACATAAATTGAATCTTCCCCCAAATAAAAACCCGGGGACCCTCACGCTTGGAAATTACATTACATGTACTTAATTAACTTTACTGTATTTGAAAAATAAAGTTTGGGCCAGCATTTGAAATGCACTTTTATTTTGTTTGTTATTTAACCAGTCCAAAATGTGATGATTTGTGATTCAAGTTTTTTTGGTCATTTAATTACCATTTGGAAAACAATCCTAGCGAACAGTGAAGCAGCTTTCATTGATGGAAATTCGAACGTTTTTTTTTTTTCAATATCAATAAGTAATACCTAATCTTTGTTATAAATAAAAGTCGTACGTTATGAAAAATTATGTTTATTTTCGATAAAATATAAAAGTTCAAGACATTTTCCATGGCCATCTCCCAGGTCTTCATTCCCAAAAAGGAACCCGTTTTCGGTCATGAGTCCCTTGATTGTTCTAAAATACGATTTAAAAACTTTGTAGAAATAAATAGGTTTTTGGCAAAACTAACTAATTTGTTTTTCACTGATTTATTGCAGCGAAAGTTTTCCTTCCAAGTAACGTTGACCGATGAAACCCTGAATCAATATTTATTATTATAGTCATGCCCAAAAAGATAAAAACTCACAGCTTTAATAATTCAGGAAATTTTTTAATTTACAATTTGAGATTGTGAAAACTACTTCAGAAAACCACTATAGGCTGATAGTCCTATAGCCTATAGTATTAGGGATNGCAAAAGTCGATTGCCAAATTTTAATAAAAGAAGGGTTTTTATATTTTGAATTTGTTAAAAAATGATCCCCAAATAGGCCGAACGCCGATAAAGGGAGATTTTATGTTTGAAATTTGTTAAAAAAGGATATCGAAATCGGCCGAAGACCGAAAAAGGGGGGGGATCATATTTTGAATTTAATTTTGTTGAAAAATGAGCCCCAAATCGGCCGAAGCCGATAAAATGAGATTTTGGGATTTGATTCAAATTTGTGAAAAAATGCGCCACAAAAGGCCGAAGGCCGATAAAGGAGGATTTTATGTTTTAAATTTGTTAAAAAACGACCCCTTAATCGGCCAAAGGTGTGTGATTTATTTATTTTTGAAAGAAAATTTACAAATTTTATTTCAAATTTGATAATTTTTCTCCAAAATTTATTAATTTTTCTCTAAAATTTGAATTTTTTGTTTAAAATTTGAGATTTTTCTTAAAATTGGTTAATTTTTTTAAAAATTTATTTCAAAAATGAGATTTCTATATTTTAAAAAAATCATTTTTAAAATTTTTTTTACAAATTCGAAAACTTTTTCCGAATTTGCATAATTTCGCAACAAAATAAATTTTAATTGTCCAATTTTTTTATTCTAAAATTTGAATATTTCCTCTAAAATTTACCAAGGAGAAAATGTGTTCTGGCAATAAAATAAAGAGGTAATTAAGTAGGCAACCCGACCGATGGGGTTCCGTTACATATCGAAGATGATACTTAGGCATGGGACCCATACTATGGGTAGTAACTCAGCGTCATAACTATGACGTCAGAAATATAGTGACCAATTAAATCACCCAATTCCTAAAATATGTTGACAATCGTGACAAAAGTAATCAAGGTTTCATCATCTAACATAGCCCACGCTGCGTAGGATTCTAAGCCTCAAAATAATTTGGTCATCTGGTGATCAGAAAATGGGGTCTAAAAACCCTCATTTTCAGCACTAACTTGTATTTTGAGCATAATTAACTTTATTGTTAAGTGTTCTTTATACAAGTACCGTACTCACAAATAATTTCTATATTAGGAAAAAAAAATTTGAAAAAGAAAACATTCGAAAATTTACAAAAAAAATTGGGTCATTTTCACAAAAAATGCGTAAGCGGAGCACTTTGTAAGCTTGATATGCCTTTCATTTAATGCCACGTTTTCAAAAAAAATTTGCTTTAGCTTAAGTGTTTCTATGCAGAGTTTTCAATGCTTTCCGATGCGCATAACGAGAGCCGCGCAAACCCCGGTTTAAAAAAACGGTATTTTTCATGGTCACATTGCCGAACAAAATATTTTGTTTTATATTTTTTATCGCAGTTTTCAGTCCTGATATTTTTTTCCGTATTTGATTTTTTAAATTTAAAAATTAAAATTTTGAGCGCTTCACTGAGAAAACTTTGTTTAGGTTTTCGACATTTCTTCATTTCATCGCCTTTACCGATTTCACCAGCAAAGTTAAGGAAATTAAAGAAATTAAACAATATAATCTTGATATCATCCAAAAAGTCAAGTCACGTCGATCAACAATAAAAAAAGCTAGCTGCAAGAGAACTTCGCATAATCTAAGCCATAATGATAGTGAAATCATGGATGTGCCAGAATTTACAATTACCAATAATATCGTCTCTAAAACAGAATTTGCACAGCAAGTTATCCAAATTGGACAAATAGGGGCAAAAGTCTTACAAACTGTAGATAAATAATAACCCCTCGAGTTGTGGAAAATTTGGAGTCCCTAGAAAAGGTACGAATTAAAGAAAAATGTAAATTTCCATTCAGAATGAATCCGTAACGAAAGTTTTAAAAGAGAAAGCAACCCAACGACGCAATCAATGAGTTGGCGAAAATATACTATTAAAAAATAAATGGAAATAAACCATGACCCCTAAATCGAAAAAAAACAAGTGAAATATCCTCATGTCCTGCCTAAAAACTTGTATAAATTCATAGAGAGCGATGGCATGCTTTTATAGAAAAAACTCTTCAAAACACTGTTCAATATGTCTCTGTGGTTTATTTAAAGCAACCTGTATCTGCAAATTTCAAAGATCATAACTGCTAGTAAATATTCAATTAAATTATCACGTTACACGTCTTGAATTCGAAATCGGGCTACGTTTGAAACCTACTTGCACTTATCATTTATTCATTTCAGAATTTATGGTATAAATAAATTCATAAAGTTAATGAGCTTTTTGTGGTATTAGCACCCGAGACAATTGTTATGGTGACAATATAAATGAAACAAAGTTCAAGCCCTGATAGTCTAAATTTTTTCCGATATCAAATTTGAAAAAATACTATAACAAATGAGCAAATTCGTGCTTTTTGTCCGGCAACGGAGCCCACCGTCACTCCAGCCCGCACCTAAAATGATTCCAAACGCCCAACAGCCAATAGTTATCTCATACTGGTAAAAATATATCTCTCTTGAATAAGCTTTAAGTGACTTTAGAGTCGAAAACCCTTGATTTCTTCAAAAAAGAATAGATTTTTTTTCAAAATAAGTGATCATTTTTCTGAAAAAAAATTGAATTTTTGAGAAAAAATAAATTCAACTCAAAATTCGTCTAGAAAAATTTAGCACAACTCTTATCACCACTGAAAATTTGGATCCTAAAGGGTGGAAACCAATTTGACTAAAATCGAAATGGTGGGTTTATACCAAATGTGTTTTTAGCTTTTGGGGTATTCCCCCGGGGGAAGATTGAAACGCCCGTTAAACTCGCTAACCAGTCGCCTCTCTCCGCTCTCCTGATTGTTTTAGGCGTGAATCTCCTCGGGGAGAAACCCCCAATAAGCTACCCCAACACAGTCGGTATTAATGATCAGATGGCAGGTTCAAAAACCAGAATTTTCTCTTAAACATAAATTGAATCTTCCCCCAAATAAAAACCCGGGGACCCTCACGCTTGGAAATTACATTACATGTACTTAATTAACTTTACTGTATTTGAAAAATAAAGTTTGGGCCAGCATTTGAAATGCACTTTTATTTTGTTTGTTATTTAACCAGTCCAAAATGTGATGATTTGTGATTCAAGTTTTTTTGGTCATTTAATTACCATTTGGAAAACAATCCTAGCGAACAGTGAAGCAGCTTTCATTGATGGAAATTCGAACGTTTTTTTTTTTTCAATATCAATAAGTAATACCTAATCTTTGTTATAAATAAAAGTCGTACGTTATGAAAAATTATGTTTATTTTCGATAAAATATAAAAGTTCAAGACATTTTCCATGGCCATCTCCCAGGTCTTCATTCCCAAAAAGGAACCCGTTTTCGGTCATGAGTCCCTTGATTGTTCTAAAATACGATTTAAAAACTTTGTAGAAATAAATAGGTTTTTGGCAAAACTAACTAATTTGTTTTTCACTGATTTATTGCAGCGAAAGTTTTCCTTCCAAGTAACGTTGACCGATGAAACCCTGAATCAATATTTATTATTATAGTCATGCCCAAAAAGATAAAAACTCACAGCTTTAATAATTCAGGAAATTTTTTAATTTACAATTTGAGATTGTGAAAACTACTTCAGAAAACCACTATAGGCTGATAGTCCTATAGCCTATAGTATTAGGGATNGAATCCGTAACGAAGTTAAAAAGAGAAAGCAATCCCAACAGACTGCAATCAATGATGGCGAAATATACTATTAAAAAAAAGATGGAAATAAACATGACCCCTTAAATGAAAAAAACAAAGTGAAATATCCTCATGATCTGCCTAAAACTTTGAAAAATCATAGAGGAGCCGATGCATTTTTATAAAAAACTTTTCAAAACACTGTTCATATTTCTTGTGGTTTATTTAAAGCAACCTGTATTCAATTTCAAAGATCATATTACTGCTATGTAATCATTTCAATTAATTATACGTTACACTTCTTGAATCTTCGAAATCGGGCTACGTTGAACCTACTTGCACTTATCATTTATTCATTTCAGAATTTAATGGTATAATTAAATGTCATAAAGTTAATGAGCTTTTTGTGGTATTAGCACCGGATACAATTGTATTGTGACAAATAATGAAAAAAGTTACAGCATATAGACTATTTTTTTCGCTATCAAATTTTTGAAAAATACTAAGACAAAAATGAGAATTCTTGCTTTTTCGCAACGCCGCACCCAGCCGCACCTAAAATTGATTTCAACGCCACAGGCCATAGTTTATCTCACTGGTAAAAATATATCTCATCTTGAAAAGCTTTAAGTCGATCTTTAGAGTCGAAAACCCCTTGATTTCTTCAAAAAAATCGATTTTTCAAAATAAGTGATCATTTTTTTGAAAAAAATTGATTTTTGAGAAAAAATAAATTCACTTCAAAATTCGTCTTAGAATTAAGCACAACCTCATATCACTGAAAATTTGATCCTAGGTGGACCATTTTGACTCAAAATCGAATGGTGGGTTTATACCAAATGTGTTTTAGCTTTTGGGGTATTCCCCGGGGAGATTGAAACGCCCGTTAAACTCGCTAACCAAGTCGCTCTCTGATTGTTTAGGCGTGAATCTCCTCGGGGAAAACCCCAAAAGCTAAAACACAGTCGGTATTAATGATCAGATGCAGTTCAAAACCAAATTTCTTAAACATAAATTGATCTTCACCCAAAATAAACCCGGGGATCCTCACGCTGAAATTTACTTACATGTATTATTAACTTACTGTATTTGAAAATAAAGTTTGGCAGATTTGAATGCACTTTTATTTTTTTATTTTAACAGTCAAATGTGATGATTATGTGATCAAGTTTTTTTTGTGTCATTTATTACCATTTGAAACGATCCAGCGAACAGTGAACAGCTTTCATTGATGGAAATTCGAACGTTTTTTCAATATCAAAGTATACCTTAATCTTTGTTATAAATAAAAGTTCGTAACGTTAGAAAATTATGTATTTCGATAAAATATAAAGTTCAAGACATTTTCCATGGCATCTCCAGGTCCTTCATTCCAAAAAGAACCCGTTTCGTCATGAGTCCCTTGATTGTTCTAAAATACGATTTAAAATTTGTAGAAAAATAGGTTTTGAAAACTAACTAATTTGTTTTCACGATTATTGCAGCGAAAGTTTTCTTCCAAGTAACGTTGAACCGATGAAACCACTGAATCAATATTTATTATTATAGTCATGCCAAAAAGATAAAAACTCACAGCTTAATAAATTCAGGAATTTTTTTTAATTTACAATTTGATGTGAAAACTACTCAGAAAACCACTATAGGCTATAGTCTATAGCCTATAGTATATAGGGATTGTGGGTGCTTCCAGCAAGGTGCTGGGGGAAAATAAGCCTTTTTTAAATCTCAAATATCTTTTGTGAGAATTGAGTGAACTTTAATTTTTTCAATTGTATAATGTAGTTCGTAACCTTGAGAAGTCAAACATCACATAATGCCGATTTTATTGATCAGAGAAAAATTCTCTACAATCTCATCGAAAAATATTTTATAAATTTATGTTACTTCGCCGAAAATTATTTTTGAAAATTGCTTGCTAGTTAAATATAGGCAAAATGTAAAATTCTTTAGAAACCGAACTATTTTTCACGAACGCTGCATGCGATTTTTTTTCTCTTTTTCAGATAATCTTTGTGAATCTCCAAGCTAAATATTCAACGAAAGGAATTATAATTATTTCTGTCAGATTTCTCGCACTTTTACTCGCACTTTTACTCGTGCAATTTTACTGCACGCTATTATTACATCGATAAGGTTAAAAATTGAAATATTGAAAAAGGAGCAAAAATCTCAACAATTATAATATTGAAATAATTTCATATAGTGTAACTTTTTAATTTGATTATTATTCTTCGTAATTTGAGACTATCCTATGTCTAGAATTGTAAATGAATAAATTATTTTTGCAAGCAAATCCGATATTCTAGAATCAGTTATTCGATAGTTATAAACTCTTTTTTGCTTGCAATCAATTTTTCGTGTGCTGAATGGTCGGATACAAGATAAATAATACCGAATTTGAGACCGTGGTCGAAAATAACTACTGGACCCACAATCCCCTTATGGGGTTCTATACAGAAAAAAAGCATTTTTGAACAGTTGATAATTTTCTGTACATTTTAACAATCGCAGGTTGAACCACCGGTAGAAATGGTTAACCGGGAGCAAATAATTTATTTTGAATTCACAATTTGATGTTAAAACTACCCAGGAAACAATAAAAGGGTTATATAAAACAATAAGCATTTCTAAACAGATGATAATTTTCTGTACATTTTTAGAATTGCAGGTTGAACCACCGGTAAATATGGTCAACCGGGAGCAAATTGTTCTTCTTATACCTTGTTTTTTATCCCATTTTACACAACTTTCAAACTTGCTCATAATTTTAAAAATGAAGAAGATAAAAAAAATCATATTTTTTTTCTAGAATTGACCCAATGCCTAAAAAGACAGTTCACTCATTTTTAGAAAAACTATTTCAACATATAATATGCCGCATATTTCGGAGGTTTTCGTTAAAATGACATTAAAATCATATCAGATTTCTTTTAGTTTTCGAATTCACAATTTCATTTTTTAACTCTCACGATTTGTAAATCTATTTTTGCCATCCGCTAATCGGTTGAAACGGTAAGGGGTCAACTCGCAGTCAATAACAACAAATTTGGACTGCGAGTTAGCTGTATAGCGGATAACTCGCAGTCAAACTTTTCGAGAAAACTGGCAGTCAAAAAAATTGTTTTTTTCTTTTTGTTGTTTTTGACTGCGAGTTGTTTTTCGAAAATCTTGCAGTCACCAAAGTTTTCTACTGTAATACGAACCTGATGTCTCTAGAAAAGATTATCAGATTGATTAATAGTTTATATTATTTCATAATTATCTAAAAATGGAGGACGAAACAGTTTTTGATGATTTCTTGAAAATTACAGACAATTTGAATTCGACAAAGATACAATGCTCCTTCGACCACGATGTGACATTTCATCAATCCACTGTGATGAAGTCCGAACCGTCAAGAAAGCGCAGCAGAATATCAAAGCCGAATTTACACTCAATAACGCTGAGCCAAGGAAAAGGCCTCTTTTTCATATCAAAATAGACAACTCAGTGTGTTATTTATCGTCTAAATAACATCTAAATTTACTTTTGTGGCAGTTGATCCGCTGAAAATAGTATTCAGAAATATTTGATTCACCAAAATTTGTAAACTTTTTCATTTATTCTTCTAAATTTTTTATAAATACTCTTCTGAATTAAGTACACAAAATTTTTTCGATCTGAAATCTCAAGTTAGAAATATATAAGATACAAAACAATCGCCAATTATTAGCGTGTCCACCATTAATAGGCAGGCTTGTAAAAGGGAAGCCAAGGAAAGGGGAAGAGAAAATTCTTCGGAAAAACGTAGGGATCCTTCTCTTTTACAAGCTTGATTAAGGGGGTACTGTATCATGGAAAAAAAAAATTTGTGTTTTGTTGATACAACGTCAAACCGACTAAAAAGACGAAATATAATTATCAAAGACGAAATCGTCAAGTTCTCTGGAAAACGCTCAATTGATGTATTAGTCTGCTTGCGACGTTATTTTTTACTTCAAAATATCAATTGCCCATCTAGAATTAAAAGTAAAAATGGTCCAGGAATTAAACACAAAAAAGTATCGATTGAAAAACATGATAAATTTTTATTATACTTTTTAATATCTGGTATATCAACTGTTCAATAATAAAAATATTAATACTTAGTTTCCATTTTATATCTTTACTGCGAGTTTTTAAATAAATTTGTAGATTTTGACTGCGAGTTATTCAGAAATCTGGCAGTCAAAACATTTGACTGCGAGTTGTCAATCCACCGTTGAAACCTCAAGTTTTATAATATAATATATCAATACGAAGCCGAAATTAGGTACTCACCATTATCTAGTCCTGTTGAAAACCACGCCCTTTTACGCGTTAAAACAGAACTTTCAATCTGAAAAATTAAATAAAATATAAAAATGCTATTTCGATTCATTTTGTTTCTGGTATTAAAAAAATTGGAACGGTATGTTAGTAAGTATATTTATAATAATTATTTCATGAAGTCCCATACGCCCTCACAAAAAGCACCGTGCGATGGTGGATGCATATACAGTATGTTCATTTTCAAACAGGGTTTTTTCTTATGCGGATTATCTTGGTTAATGGTTTTTGTGATCCATTCATTGATCCATTCTCATTGTTTAACTCGTAGACTCGATTTCCGGCAAGTAGTGACCATTCACCATTAAATCGCATTTTACGACGCTTAAACATTGATGACAAGACCAGTTATAAAGTTATCGATAAACTTTAAGACAAAATGACGTTTGTGCGTTTTTTTTTTGAAAATTTTTACTGTATTACAGTACTTATTTTTTGCAAATTTTTTTTAAATCACCAAACTAAACGTTTTATCCTGATCAAAAAAAATCTAAAACTTTTTTTTCCATTACACCAATGCCCTAAAATTATCACGTGACCGTATATTCAAGAAATAAGGTTGGCCAAAATAGTACTGTTTTTTTTTCGAAAATTGCTTAAAACACTTTTTAAAAAAAGTGAAGGGGGTCCTTAGACGTTTTTAAGACTTTTTACATTACACTAAAGTCCGAAAACGATCACGTGACCTTCAAATTAAGAAATGAGATTTTGGCCCAAGTACCCAAATAGTACTCAAATTACGCCGAAAAGTTTCTANAATGGTCACTAGTTGCCGGAAATCGAGTCTGGTTACAGATTCATGTCTAAAGTCTACGAGTTAATTCTCACAATAAAAAACACATTGATCGGTTGTACAAGGCATGATCTCAAGACCAAATTTTACAATATTGGTAAATGTGGCTGACAATGATTTAAATCACAGTACTAAATATGATTCAAATAGTTTGAAACGCCAAAATCGCGTTCATCAAGTTACGGTGAAACTACACGCATGGAATCCCAGGTGCAGACACGTGATTACATTCAGACTTCATTATTTGCCAATTGCAGGCCGATAAGCGCGATCTGACATCGATAGGCTAGTCTGGGCCAATGTGCACATTTTAATTAAATAAAAAGTTTAAGGATAATCCACTCATTTCTAACCTGTGTTTTTTTAGTGCGAACAGAATCTCAAGTGTCCGCGAGAATCGTCTATAATTTGGGGAGAATTATCTCGAATAATTATTTTTTGTTTGCACAAAAAAACACTTACTGTAGGTGATTATTTTTAACAAAAGGTATCAAAATTTTGATTTTTGGTTCATTTTTTTAAATTATTTAAATCATCAGTGAAGAATTTGCTATATCAAAATCTATATATTATTCAAACTCATATTTTTCTTCATAAAAAAAACTTAATATGTAAATTTTAGGTTGATAATAAATAAACGAAAAAGTTCGCAATTTTGGAAAAAAGAAAAAAACCTCAAAATCTGTCCAATTTTTTGAAAGCCTGGTTTGGAAGCCAGTAAGATTCATACTACGGCCAAGTTAGGGTAGCATCTCGACGTGTGTCCAATATGGGTAATCACCTAAAATAACTTTTTAAGGCTACACGCGGGAGCTTATTTCAAAATCACAGCCTATAGACTATTTTCTTCGCTATCAAATTTTAAAAAAATACTAAGACAAAAATGAGAATTCTTGCTTTTTCGCAACGTCGCACCCAGCCGCACCTGAAATCGATTTCAACACCACAGACCAGACCTCACAGGTAAAAATATATCTCATCTTGAAAAACTTTGACTGGAAAATCCCCTGTTTTCTTCAAAAATCGATTTTTCAAAATCTCTTTTTTGAAAAATATAGATTTTTGAGAAAAAACAAATTCACTTTAAAATTCGTCTTAAAATTAAGCAAAATTTCATATCACTGAAACTTTTATCCTAGGTGGACCATTTTGACTCAAAATCAAATGTTGGGTTTTTATCAATGATCAGATGCAAATTTACGAAGATACAATTGAATATTTTTCTGTTAAAAATAAACTTGGTTAACCCTTATTTCCGACAACGCGCGAAAACCTTTAAATTTCTAAATATTTACTATCCAGAATTTCAGAAGTTTGAAATCTCCTGTATACTACAGTAGTAGGTGTTGATAAAAACTGCCTTCAGTACTCATGATTACAGAAAGTCTAGACGAGAGTCTAGAGGCAATACAACTGAAATGTTCTTGAATGATTAAAAAAGAGGAGGTAAACCTTATAACCTAACTATATCGATTACGATTCCCAGCTCTAAAAAAAATGACTCTTTTTTATTAAGAACTTCAACAAAATCGATAGAAATTGAGATTTTCAATTTTAAAGCCATTCTTCTTAAAATTTGCTGAAGCTTCGTTGAATAGCTATGTTAGGTCACTGCCGGAAATTTGAAAATCTCACATTTTGAAAAAAATTCTGAAATTTTTTTTAAAACTAAAAAAACAAATTTTCGTCTTTTTGCACAAAATCAATAAGATTGGCATCCTCGAATTCATCTTTATTAGCCTCTATTTTGGCATCTACGAGTGACATGTGATGACATCCTAGTAATCAGAGAAAATTTCCCTAATCATGTGTTGAAAATTTTTGCTTATGCTGTTAAAATGACATTTGAAAAAAATTTTGTTCGAAAACTTTGCACAAATCTCAAAAAACTCGTCATTATTATTCTTTATTTTCGGCTCCTTATTGTGACGTTGCTTTTTAAAATAAATAAATAAAATGTTCCAGGAACATTGTTCTTTTTCTCCGCAAATTTTTTTCGTCCGTACTATTTGTAATAGGATTTCATATTTGATAAATTCTTTATAAATTGAATAAATAATTTTATTCTGGATAGATCTAAAAACTAATATCTTACATGTCATTAAATTTATTCGCAATATTTGCAATAAATTTAGTTGAGGAAAATTGTTTTTTTGTATTCGGGTTTTTAAAGCACAAATATACTGTCAATATTATATTATATAAAGAAACGTATTTTTAAAGTTCTGGTACAAAAATTAAAAATAAAATTAAAAATCATGAAAAGTAAATCATAAAATTATGAAAAGATGAAGCTATGTTATAGGTTTTGCGTTACAAAAAAAAGTGATAGTTTGGACTAAATATATTAGTCGCACTTTTGTTAATATCCCGGGCCAGATTAGCAAACGTAGTGTGTTGTGTTTAGTAGTAGGGCGGGATATTTACAAAAGTTTGATAAAGGGATATGATCAAAATTGTCTCAGAATTCAAGGCTCCTTTTTTTTCAACCCAATCATAGCATGTGCATCAACTGGTATTTGCATTTGCCTTGCATTGTGTTTTGTTTTGGCCTTCTGAAACTGAACAGGAAAATGATTTAATATAATTGAAAAGTATGCTTTTTGGCGTTGAAATAATTTTTTAACCAATTTTGATAAAATCTATAAAGTCTGGAGATTCTATACTAGAAGAACCGTGTCTGAATCGAACAACTCAAGTGTTATCCAACAACCGTATCTGCAGATGATGAAAGCTAAGTTGAAAATATTCATACAATACTAATTTTAACAGAATTGCAGTACAGTCATAGGTTCTTAACTGGTACACTTTTATGATTGAGTGATCTACGTGTCCCTGACTGATACGCGGCTTTGGAGATTTTTTTTGAGCCTCTGTTCATAATTATGAATGTTAATATTTTATGAAAAAACGTACTTTTTCTATTTTTTTATAAATTTCCTCAAATTATTATGTTTTATCAAAATCAAAAAGAGTACAAGGTGAAAACTTTTTGATTTTTTGTGTTATTCTGTATAATTTATACAGACGATTTGAAATAAGAAATTTCAAACCTTAAAAATAGGTATCGATGTTTTTAAGCTATCTTGTAGAGAATTTTTTCTGGTCATTTTAAGACCCAGGTTTTTTTTGGTTTTGAGCTTTTTTTCAAAACAAAAGTTTTGCGAAAAGGTGCGAAAAGTGACCTTTCAGTCCATGGGTTCTCATGGGAGTTGAAATATCGATATTTCAAATAAAATAAGCTAACTCGACAGCGAAGAGTTTTCTTCGGAGGAATATATTTTGGCAACGTTATCGGATGTACCGGCTGGTTAAAATTAACCGGTAAATTATAGTTTCCGGTACCGGAAGTGATATTTCAATGATTCACATGTTCCTGGAAACGGTATTATAAACTAGGGGTCANAAGACAAGGGAGCCAAAAATGGTAATTGGGGCTTCTGGAGGGATAAAAATTACTACAGGAAGGTTTTTCTATTTTAAATCGTGATGAAATAGAGGCATCAGAATCTGATGATCAGATATTGAATAAGATTACCCAAAATTTTGTTGAATCTGGGTATTCAGTTAACCTTCATAGTCCTGAAATTCGGAAAAACATTTATGGTGCTTAAAATTTTGACTACATTTTGTTCATAAAAGCGGATCAGCCCAACCGTTCCCCTCAAAGATCTACAAAAATACATGTTGCTCGTTCAAATGATGTTTTTGCGAAATGTAAAGCAAAATTCATTTCAATTCCCGGAAATTCATTGTTTTTTCTACAACGTATATCCACTATTCACACTTTTGTGAATATCCCGGCTCTACTTCTTAAAACTACACTACATTTCCTAATCAGGGCCGGGATATTCACAAAAGTGTGAATAGGGGATATTAACCGTCAATTCGAAAAACTTTAACTAAATTTTCGGATTTTTTAATATGTTTGAAAATTTTAATAGGACACCCTTACGAGTCAAATTACCGGTTTTCGAAATTTATTCTTCTTGAAATTTGAGTAAAGATGATCAAAATCTTTTGACTGAGGTCAAATTTATTTTCGGCGAAATTTCTCAGGCATTGACAATGCCGCATTGTTGGGGTGCGCAGCGGTAAAACTAAAGAGAAAACTACAGTAGTTGATAAAAACTCAATAGTCTCAGGGGGGTTGTTGACCTAGAAAAAAAGGATTCCGGGCAGAAAAAATAAGTTTTTGGCCATCTAGTGACACAAAAAGATGTCCAAATAATAACTAAAATAAAGTAGAATTTCGGGAAAATCCGTAGTATTTATCCCTATCTATGACCCAACTTCATGACAATATTTAATACATTTATCATGAATTTAAAAAAAACAAATAAATAATTTCAGTTTTTTATTTTGTTGAAGCAAAAGGATTTGTTTTGTGCAAGAAAGAATTGTACTTTTGAGGCAGTTTTACTTTGGCAGATTAAGAATAATTACGGTTTCCTAATCTCCCACCGAGTTGAATAAAAAAATAATCTACGATAGAAACAGTTTCTATTAAACGAGTGAGCAAGAAAATTTTTGGCATTTGTATAATTTAAATTTTTGTTTGCTCAAAGATTATCCTGTCATATCCTTTATCAAACAAAATTGACTCTCTATAGTAAATACAGGGTGTCCAACCGTTCATATTTCGGCTTCTGAAAACGAATAATCTGATTAACTTCTCAGATAGCTCAAAATGACCAAACTTATCCTCTGTTCACACTGATGTTAATCTAGGTAGCTCAATTGGCAATTTGAGTGTATAATTGCCTATTGAGATTTTTAGATTTACACAAGTATGAACAAGGATATAAGAAAAATATGGAAATTTGAATCGGACCTTTTCGATCGTTTTTTTTCTAACTTTTTTTAAGAATGGTCCGATTCGGTTCAATTGTAGTTTCATGTTTTTGTTCATATATGTGGCCATTCCGACCTGTCTAAAAACTCTATCAGATGAGTAAGCCGAAATTTAAACGGTTTGGACACCCTTTATCCCTTGTTTACACTTTTGATAATCTAGGTCGGTGAAATATTCAGCCAAGCCAAATTATGTTAAATTTCGCCAAGCTGATTAATCCTCGATCTAGATTATCAAGAGATATTCACCATTGAGCTACTTTGGTTTGATTAAGGATATCTTTATTTTACAGATATCGAATGCGTATATTCAACATATTGAACACTTTCTGCGTCAGAATCGCCCATAAACGTCGAAAAAGTAGGTTTCCGATCCGTCACACCCGGTGAATTTCTAGGCGCATTTCTTAATGCAAAATTGCTTGAAACCGCAGTTTTCAAATAAACTTTTTCACAATTTGCCGATATATTTTCAGTTTCGGAAATGACCGAATCTCCAGCTCCAGAATCTCTCGTGTATGAATCGTGATTCGACTGAAAACTCCGATCCGATCGATTTGTATCTTGATCTTTTGCGGCATCTGCTTTCCAATTAACCATCGCAACCGTTTCATCCCGTCGTGTACCTACGAGTTAAAAATGTAAGCAAAAAGGTCATGATAAAAATCTTGAATTTTTTTTAGGGGTTAATTACCTGTTCGGTCAATAGAACTTTCCGCGTCGAATTTTGATCCATGCCGCTCAGATCTTACGATGGGCCGTTTGTTGTACCTTAATAAAATAATTCTTATCTACTTTATCAAAAACAGCAAGTTGTTTACATAAAGGGATATTTGTCACTTTAAAAGATATGATCTAAACCTATTTTAATCCTCGGTTAATTCTACTTAAGTTTGTTTGGGTACAGAAAAAATTATCTGCAGTAAATACACAAAGTGAAGATGATGAGGATAAAAACAAAGGCTTGTTCTTTTCATTTCTATAAAAATAAATTATTTTTATAGCAAAAATCAAAATATATACAGGGTGTCACATTTTTGCTCCTGTAGTTAATTTTTTCACAATTTACTAACCGCCAATCAAAACATTTAAATTGAGGAAGCACCTACGTGTTAGCCTTATATAAATTTTGATTAGCGGATAGTCAATTTTTCAAAAATCAAGAACGGCAGCTTTTTTTCTTCGTCAAAATTTTGTCGAAAAAAACTAACTGCTTTTTATAAAAAGAAATCGAAAACATAGAATTTTCAAATATTACCCAATAAACAAAATAAAGTGAGAATGATGAGGATAAAAAGACTTTTATTTCAATTTAATCCAAGCTTTTTGATGAACCGAATTTGTTGGGGGGATTAAAAAAAATCGAACTAGAATTTATTCTCAATCAAATTGTGACATTTTGAAAACCGGATATCCCCACAACCGAAAGTTGAAAATCATTAAAAAATCGCCTTCCGCATTGTTATCTTCCTTGTTCTTGTCAAAACCTTCCTCGGAAAAACTCAATTATATTTGGTTTAAAAAAATCGAAGCTTTAGCTCTTTAACCCTGTGAGCACAGAGCCACAATTGTGGCTCCAGCATCCTAAATCATCGAAAAAAGACAAAAAACTGATCGAGGAATCTTTTGTTTCAAATACATTATAAAGAATTCAGATTCAGTTTCAAGAAAATAATTGAATTTTTTCGAATGTTTTGTTCCGGCATTACGGGAGTTGATTTATAGATTTTTAGCCTATGTTTCACTTCCGTAAAAATTATTTCGGAACTGGCCATACAAATCAAATGTGAGATTAGCCAGTTTTTTAGGAAAGTGTTTTGTGCATGCATAACAGTTGAATAAAAATTTATTGGTATCTAGGGGCAGAATTTTCTTCGAAGTGAAATATCTAAATTTTCAACTTCAAGTATCACATGAAAAAATTTAGTTATTATAAAAGTGAATTTAACCAATCAAAAATTGTCCACAGTTGTACTTCCATTACCATATTTCTCGAAAATAATAGAATAAAATGCCATTATCTGCTTTTATAGGGAAAAATAAACATTTTTCATCAAAAATCATGATTTTTCAATCAAATTTTGACTTATTTATAAATACTTTTGATTTATGAGATATAAATCAAAGCGACAAAACTATGACGTAGGCCAGATTCTTTTGCATTGTTTTCGACAGAGATAAAAATTGTAGAGACAACTGTGACCGTGTACACATGATATGGTACACCTTGCTTTTCTCACTAGTTTCTAGAACCAAAATGAAAATCTAGAATATGAAATGTCGAATGCAAAAATAGAACCTTTCAACTTTCTTATGCAGACAAAATAATTCCAACTGCCTTAAGCTTTCTGTGAAAACATTCAAAGTAGAGCCACAATGTGGCTCTGGTCCTTGGCGGAACTTTTTTATATCTCACAGGGGTTAAGAGTTTCAAAAATATTCTTTAGGTAGTTTTTTTTGGACGCGACAGATTTTATTTTTTACCATTTTGCATACAAAAAATCGTAAGAAAACTTAATTTTTGGAATTTTATTTTTCAGCCATTAGTCTTAGAATTTCTTTAGTCCGTATGATACCCACATTGGGTCATTTCCGGTCAATGTTGAAAAATCTCGAATTTTCAAAATTTTTGAAAAAAAAATTTCAAAAATTGAAAAAAAAATTTTGGCCTGAGCTTTTTAGTTCCAGTTCAATACAAAAACTGTTTTGTGATATCTCATACGGTTCGTCTGTGGTGAAAAGTCAAATCTGTCGCGTCTAAAAAAAAACTACCTTGATTAAATTTAATTAATAAATTTTCTCCAAAATTCAAAATAATTTCTTACCTGCAATAAATACACAAAGTGAAGATGATGAGGATAAATACGACTGCTGAAAATCCACCAACAAGCATTATGGCCAGTTGAGAGGCACCTCCTTGAATTGGATTTTGGGTTTCTTGCTGGTAAAGCCGTAATAGCTCCGGAAGTTTTTCGTTTGTCACAGGAGTTTCACCAACGTATAAATTGATCTAAATAGTTTTGATTAAATACAAACTTTAATTTTTCTTGTCACTAATTTGAAAATGATTGGTATGTCATAATTTCAAAAAAAATTATATTTTGAATAAATTTTTGTAAATTTTTAGAAGCAAAAACATTTTGATTTCAAACAAAAACGTTTACATGCGTTACAATTATAGGGCAATTTCAGTACTTTTTCAATTGAAAATTTGTGATCTGAAATATTTTGTCAGGATTTCTCTGACCACAAAATTATGTTTAGAATTGTGGTCCACCGCGTGAGTTTCAAGTGGCCTTGAGGTGATTTGAGAACATGCTTCCTATTAATGGCCTTAACATCTGGTCTCAAATCACCTCAAGTCTCGACAAATCACTTTTTGTCTCGATGCTACTTCAAACTCACCCGGTAAATCATCTTTATTTGGAGAATCCGAGTGAAATAATAAACTACTAATTAAATTGCCGCCTAAGCTTAACCCCTAAAGCTCTAGTTCAAAACCAAAAATTTAACCCTTTACTTACTCTAAGAATCACGAACAAAACCGGTTCTCCTTGATCTCTAACTCTAACAGTCATCGAATACCTCCCATAATCTTCACTCGTCAAATCGCGTTGGAGTAAAATTTCACCTTTTGAGTTGATATTAACAAAGTCAGCCTGAGTGTTTTCAAGGGTCATTATAATCTGTCCGTTTCCTTGATCGTCCCGATCCGAAGCTTGAATTTTTGCAGCCAATTGGCCTGTTCTAAGTTTTGGATTTATCCAGACAATATCTCGGTTTGGGAGAGGGTATTCGATAATGGGACTGTTATCATTTAGATCTATGATTTCTATAGCCACAAAGCAAGTATCAGATTGATCGTCTTCATCAGTCGCCAAAACTGTAAGGTTAAAAACGCCTCTTGTCAGCTCGAAATCGATAACTTTTGCGACAAAAATTTCTCCGCTATTTTCATCAATGGCAAATGGGAAATTTTGACCAGGCCGGTAGAATTTATATTTTATCGTGGGATTCAAATCGCCATCAAACGCCTCGACTTTTCCTAGAAAACTGTCGATTGGAACATTTTCTACCGTTGAAAATGTATACTGTTTTTGATTAAAAACTGGAATATTGTCGTTGAAGTCTTTAATTGAAATTCTCAGGGAGGTTTTACCGGTTTGAACAGGCATACCGGAATCTTCAGCGATAATTTCTAGAACTTCTGGCGCGATAAATTTCTCGGCATCCAGAGTTTTCAACGCATAAACGGTGCCTGAATCTGAATCAATTGCAAAATTTAAACTAGTTCCAGATAAATGATAGGTAATTTTTCCATTATCTCCAGCATCTAGATCTCTAGCTTGGAGAGTAGTTATTTCCTCTCCAACTTGGTTATTTTCATCCAGAGTTACCCTAAAAATTGAAATTATAATTTTGAAGAAATTGGAAGAAAAACATGTTTTTTTCAAAATGATTATTTACTTATATCAAAAATATAATTTTATTTTATTTTTGACTTTATGAAAAATAAATCTTCGGGGATCGGATCTTTTGCCAACAAGTGTACAATTTTATATTCTGATATCCTTTCCCAACCAAAGTATGTCTCAGTACTAAAAATGATGTCCACTCCGTTTACATTTCGGCTTTTGGAAACGACTCATCTGATTGAGTTCTCAGCTGGCTCAAAATGAACACACTTATTTATTAAAAAACCAACATTAAAAGTTGCTTAGAATTGGACCATTTTTGTCAAAACAAAACACTTGATATTTACTATAGATTTTGAAAACAAATGTTCAAAAATGATCCGATTCGGATCATTTTTTTCAATATGTGTGGTTATTTTGAGTGATGTACACGGTGTGGACACCCTATTTACTACTCAGAAGCACTTTAATTCGGAAAAATATACGCAAAAAAGCTAAAAATCGGCGTTTACCGGTCAAAATACCGAAATACCAGTTTTGGGAATTTATTTTCACGAAATTGTAATTTTTCTCACCTATATTGCGATTGATGAAAAAATGGGGAGTTATCATTAACGTCAGTTATCAAAATTTCGATCGTCTCTGTAGATTTCAAAGAAGGAGTTCCTTCATCTACCGCCGTGATTTTCAAAGAGTATTTTCCAATGCGCTCTCTGTCTAGCAGACTTTTGGTTTTTAGCATGTAGCGATTTGATACAGAATCGACGGTTTGTAATTCGAAATCGTCAGAATATTCTAGAACAGTGTGAACTACCCCAGCTTGACCGATGTCTTTATCAGTAACTGATACAAAGGCGACGAATGAGCCAATTACGGCGTCCTCGGAAATAGAGGGGGTTGCAGTTTCTTCGAGGAATGATACGGAAATTTGAGGAGAATTGTCGTTGACATCGATTACGTTGATAATAACAGTCGCATAGACAGGGAGGGAGTTAACGCCACCATCACGAGCTTCGACGTATAATTTATGACTGGAAGCTTCTTCATAATCGAGAGGTGTTCCTGAAAATTTCAAATTTAAAGATTTTCACAAAATTTTCGCAAATGTATCTCATTTTTTCAAAATAATTTTTTTCGAACAAGGTTACAATAAATTTCCTAAAAATTATTCTCAAAAATTTCAAATTTTCAATTTGAGCAAATCTTTATTTTTCACTGTGAAATTCGGAATATGCATTTTGGATCGAAAAATAAGATCCATTTTCATAATTAAGGATCATCACAAAATTTTCTAAAATTCTGGAAAATTTATCTATTTTTTTAAAAATAAGGTTTATTTTTCTGTAGTATGTAAAGATGATATTCAAATTTTTAGATTATCTCAATTTGCAACTTTCGACGATTATTTTGAATTTCATAATTTTTGAAAGAAATATTTTTTATGAAAAAATAAGTTGAAAATATTTTGTCATCAAATAACGTTTTGAATAATGGAATACAATTTATTATGTTTTATATTTTTATGTCAAAAATTATTTCAAAAAGACTCTAAATTTTGTGTTTGATTCAGTGGAAATTGGAGTAAAATCACTAAATAGCAAAGAGATATCTAACAATATGCGGTAAATATGCATCACTGTCAAATCAAATTAATAATTCTAAGTTTCTATGTCGGGAGCTGGTACTTAGTGCTTAAGTGTGAATCTTAATAATTTTTAAAATATTTATGTTATATTTACCTATGCGTATAATTCCGGTATCTTCTTCCAAAATGAACATTTCTCTAAGAGTCTTCTCAACCAACGTGTTTTGATATTTATAATTAATTTTTGCATTCACCCCAACGTCGGAATCTGTAGCGTTCAAAACGGTCACAATATCGCCAACTTCTAGATTTTCTGGTACATTAATAATAAACCGGTCCTGTTCGAATTCCGGTACATGGTCATTTACATCCACGACCTTAATCTCCACTTGTGCCGAACCGGTTCTTGGCGGTAAACCACCGTCAAATGCGGTTAGAGTTAGTTTGTGGATTGACCGTTTTTCGAAATCGAGAGTTTTTATGAGCTTTAATTGAGGGATGATTGAGCCGTCAATATCGTCTTGTTGAAGTTCAAAATAATTTTTGTACTGGTCATCTACTGTATATCTTTTGATGCAAATGGTACCGTATCGGCATCTGTGGCGGAATCGAGACGGAGAAGGGTTCCGATTGCTGCATTTTCAGTTAATTCGAGTTTTATTAAATCGTTTGGGAAAATTGGATTGTTGTCGTTGAGATCTTCGACAAGGATTTCGATTTTAAAGAGTTGAAAAAATTCCTGAAAAATAGTTCAGTGAAGAAATTGTGTGAGCCAAAAATACTCAGAAATTCTTTCAAAATGTTTGTACAAATTGTATGGGAAAATCTTAATGTTTCTGGATCCAGAAATGGGATTCGGAAACGAAGGGAGAAAATTATGGCCTTCTCAAACCGCGATTTTCGAGAACAACCCTATTTTGAAAACATCTTGGTTTTCGAAAAATTAAAGTGTACCGAAAAATGCGATGAAAATAACCTGATGCCCTTTATTTTTTATCAAATACCGTAGGTGACGGAAATTGGCCCTTATCCTCACTGTTGCCCATTGCGAATGTTGCTTGTCCCTCACCTACTGTATCTGACTTCCAGTTCTCGTTCTTTTCATAAAATTCGAAAATGTGAAAAAAAAATAATGCAGCAATAATTCTTAGAATTAAAAGGCACTTCCTGTGAGTTTAATTATGCCAAAATTCGAGTCAAAAAATTTTGATCCATTATGACAAATATTGATCAATCCTGGAAATTTTAAGAATATTTTAGAACCCGATTTCAACAAATTTAAAGTTTTTTTTGACCTCAAAAGTAATAAAACTGGCTTATTTTAATTTTTAATATAAATCCTCATTTTTGATATAGACCTGACCGGTGACAGCCCAATCTAGATACTACACAACCGCAAGTTATGTATTTCGAAAATACAAATACGTATAGCGGTATTTGAACGCATTTTTCGGACTTTCCTGAAAAAGTCTTTTCAATTTTTATTCACTTTTTAGATTTATTAATATATTTGAAATCGTTTTTTAAATACATTTATAAATTAAAATTACCTGTGGGGTTGACAAAATTTCTGCACTAAATGTACACACAGGCTTTAACCTTGAGCATAATGTTTCTCTATCGATATTCTTCGCGGTTCTCAAATCTCCCGTCGCCGCATCAATATTCAAAAATTCAGCTCCGGAAACAATCTTAAATTCTCTCAAATAAACATTAGCAGGACTCGCTAGCTGAGCATCTTGTGGTAAATTCCCAATATAAGCGTTTCTCTGTGTACCATCTTTTACTGTATAAGTGTAAGTTCCAGGGTTTGCGGAAATATGTTGAATAACGAGGTATAAAATCAAAATCATTCTATTTCGATTTATTCATTCGACTAGAAAATAAAGATTGTTATATTTTTATTGGTGTTTTCACTCGGAACTGAAATTGGTTCACGGGTTGGAACAGCGCCAGCCCCCCTTATTTTTTTCAAGCGCTAAAATTTAACTCCCACGCTCAATGAGGCCACCTGGTTATAGAGGCTTCGGAATCGACAAGCAGCTTTTTCCGAGAGGCCTTCCTATGCTCAAATTCATGTCCTTTACAGATGGACTTAAATACTTTAGAATAAACAAAACTTCTTGTATTATACAGAATAGATTGTTCTATTAACTCGAAAACATGTTTTTCGACATTTTGAATTGTCTAGAAAATTAAAAAGAAAGTATTTAAACCAATTTTAAATGAAAAATATTTGAAATCAGAAAATCTTCGAATCTTAATTTGTTTATCCGATAAGTCAAAAAAAAATTAAGACTTTCAAAATTATTAGTGATAAATTTCGATAACAGTAACTTTGGGTAAATTATTATTCGGCAAAATTTTTTATGTCAAAAATCGAAAATTTCAATTTTTCAAATATAAAGACAAATTTGACTATTTTTTTTCGACCCATCGATTTCAGTGCCAAATTTTAATTTGAAAAAATACAAAACATCGGTTTTATCAGGTTGAGTCTAGAAATTTGTGGCCTGATGGCACTTTTTCAGTAATACTATTTCAATGATATATCCCTTTAACCAAAAAGTGATAAAGGGATATATATATGTAATATGTAAGTCAGTTTTTAGCTTGAAATGTACTAATCTTTGACACAGGCCATGAAATATTGGGCTCAGCGATGAAATTTAACGCCGAAAATGATGGCCTAGACGATTTTTTTTCAAGCGCTAAAAATTTCAACTCTCACGCTCAATCCGGCCACCTGCTTATAGAGGCTTCGAAATCAACAAGCAGATTTTTTCGAGGGGCTTTCCTATGCTCAAATTCATGTCCTTTACAGGTGGATCATATTATGAATTTTAAGCCTACAGATGGACTTAAATACGTTAGAATAAACAATACATCCTATTTTTAACAAAGTGAATAACTCACTAAGAATTATTCAAAACTAAAAACCATGGGTTTTCGACAGGTATATCTTATTTTGAATAACTGTTTTTTCAATTTTTTGCAAAAAATCCTCCCAGCTTAGTTTTCTTTCAGATAAGGCTCAAAATCTTTTTTCAAAAAATTTTATAAGAAATTTCAAATTGGTATAATTTATGGAATATTCTTTTAATGAAAAATTTATTCTTCATCGAAAATAATCTAATGAAATTATCGAAAACCAAGTTGAAATTTTGTATGTATAATTTCAAAAGTTTTTTTTGACCTATCTGCTAGAAAATTTAAGCTGAGACGATGTTCTGCTTACATGTATTTTTTACTTAAAATTTGTGAAAATGTTTTATTAATTGTATACGAAAATTGTGAAAATGATATTCAAAAGTAAAATTTCTGAAAATATTTCTAAAATTATAAAAGTAGTAAGCTACAGTAAAACAATTTTCGTGTTGAAAATTGAACATATAAAGAGTACTTGATAAAATTGTTGCCTATCTTTCTCCGTCACTATTCTAGTGCATAATTAAAACTGAAACTCACTTTTCTGACTTATTTGAACAAGCAGCTCACACAATACATGGAACAAATGAAAAATTGTCTTAAATAACTAAGTTATTATTTACATAAATAAAGATGGGTAATATATGGACAGATTTGAACATTGTTTTTTTGACGGATTAAAAACAAGTCTGCGAGGGTTAAAATCAAGCTGAAAGTCCATTTTTTGGAGACAACATGACAATTTTAATTTAACCCTGAGCTACCAATTTTTATATCGGTATTTTTGAACTGAAATAGTCAGAATAATCATTTTGTCATATTGGCAATTAATGTTTAAAATTGAACGCCAATGAACGACTAACAATATTATTCTACTAAAAATGTCCCCAATAACGTTTTAAAAATTAAGATGAGTTATTAACAGGCAACTGTTTAATTTGAAACGATTTATAGGTAATGATGATTATATAAATTAACCCATAGTAACCGATTTTTCGGAAAATTTTGGTCAATTCTGACAAAATTTGGCAATTTCCAGAAGCGAATTTCTAAAACTTTCAGTAAAGTTTTTTTTGATAACTGAAGTTCAGTTACTGAACCTCAAGAGAATAAGTCTAATGATTTATAAAATCTGCCAAATTGGCAATCTACATGTATGTTGAAAATTGAATGCCAATAAAATGGCTTAAGATATTTTGATACCAAAATATGTCAAAAGGGTGTTTATTTACACATTATGCATGTTTTTCTAATGTCTTGAGAATAATTTTGGCAACCAAATCGTAGAACAGTTCTATTAGAACTACATTATTTTCAGTTCATTAATACCCTAATTTTATTATATCAAAAATTAATTCGCTTCGATAGCTCATACAGAATAATAAGAATTATTAAATATTCAACTTGTCTACTTTTTTGTGTCAAAATACATCTTTAATTCTGCTGAGCTTAATTTGGATGTCAGACAATATAAAAAATTAAATAATAAATTAGCCAAAAATATATCAAGGGGGGACCGCGGATCGCAATTATGTCAAAATACATTAAATTCAAAAATAAAAATTTATCTTAATTTTTACTGTAAAAATTCAAGTCTATTTTGAAAACATTTTGAAACAGGTGAAAAGGTCAGGATCAGATATACTTGAATAGATTCAGTTTTCGAAAGTAATCGTATACAAAAAATAATTTAACCCTATCGCCCAAAATATTTTGATATTTTTAGTTCCAAAAATAAATCCCTTCTGTTTAATTTGCAGAGTTACTAACTAGTCTTCTTTGAAAAGAGCAAGGACCAAAATAAAAAAGCGTAGGCCATATTTCCCCTATATTGTCCTTATAGACGCACATCACAGTGACAAATAAAAGTATTTTTCCAGTTCTACATAATATCCTTTTCGGAACGGAACTCCATCTCAAAAACGCTTACTATCTCTATAGCGCGTGTTCGAATCCCACTAATGTTGTCTTAGTAATTATATTGAATATGATTATAGGCAAAGGTCTTGATAATGGAACCGCTAAATTTTATCGGTGTGTAATCACTCAAGCAATCACTAAGACAATCACTTAGACAAGATCAGTGGGATTCGAACACGCGCTGTAGAGATAGTAAGCGTTTTGGAGATGGAGTTCCGTTCCGAAAAGGATATATAAATTATGTTTTGAACGACACTCGATCCTAATCTTGGTACAATTTTTATTTGATAATGATTATTTTCATAAAATGTTCTAGAATTTTTTAAGCGTTGGTGTGAGATTTTTGGTTAGTTTCGGTCTTAGAAGATTAACTCCACTTACTTATAAAAATATTTTTTATCAATAAGTGGTGTTGATACTGTTTTGACCGAAACTGAATGAAAATCTCGCACTAACGCTTAATAAGTTATATTTTAAAAGGACAGGGTGTAAGATTTTTCCCTTCTTTTTTCCAAACTGGTTACACTTGATTTCCGCCGTTTTGATTGGTTGAATCTGAAACAGTTTGGAAAAAAGAAGGGAAAAATTTTTTTTTACAACATGTTTCAAATTTTAATTCATCTCCAGGTTATGAGCGAGAACAGAAAATAATTTTAGTCAAAATTTCTGAGAGCCCGTTTTCCCCAATTACTGCTTTTGTGTCAACTTTTTCGACTGAAATTATTTTCTGTTCTCCTCATTACCCGAAGATGAATAAAAAGTCGAATCATGTTGTAGAAAATTCTATTTTTAAATAGCAAATTATTATATATAATTGGGCTTCACAACCTCAATACAATTAGTTCAATTGCATTTTAAGATAAGAAATCATAAAAAATTAAAAGATTACATGAAAATTATGATTTTCAAATAAAAATGTTCTATTCAATTCCGTACTATCAAATTTTGATTTCATGATAAACTTTACTTTGAAATTAAATATTCGAAAAATATTAGGAAAAAGGTCACTTAAAATTAGATTAAAATTTGTTGCATTGTGTTCACTCGAAAATTAAGTTGTATTCGATAGACTTGAATTCATGACATTTGAAGTAAAATGCGTAGAACTAAACCCTTTTAAACTAACTGGTTTTTCAAAATACCGAAATTGGATTTTGATTCCCCGTGAAAAATTCATGATTACTCAAGAATATAATTTGCACCTTTTTTGATATTTTTCCAGTCGCCAGATTAGCATATTTAGACAGTTGAAAAACTTTTGCGATTTTTGGTGAAAAATACTTATTTACGATATAATTAGCTCCGGCGTAGAAACACCCTGATAAATATTTATTCAAATTTTCTTGAAAGAGATAACCAGACGATACTTATTTTAAGCCTATTTTCAGGAAATTGAAAAATCAACATTTTTTTAATTTAAATTGAGATTAACTCTTAGCCTCAGATAACATACAAATTCCATTTAGTAATGTATAAAATATGCAAGTCGTTTCAACAAAAAAATTTCAGCACAAATGTAGAATTTTTTTAGAAATTTTGAATTTTACAAGCTAATAATTATTGAAATTTATGTGGGATATAGTTTTGAGCCAATTTTCAGGAAATGGAAAAGTGCGCTGATAACGAAACTTTTTGAACCGCGGAAAGTTTTTCGTGTCGCTATTTCCTTTTTGTGGTCAAAAATGGTTGGTCAAAACCAAAAATTAAGTGGATGATAACTTTTACTTTTGCGGTGAAAAAATGTTTATCTTATTTCCAGAGTAAATTGCTAAATCTGGAGAGGATGTGGGTAAGATATAAAAAATAGAGCTCTAAGTGGCGAAAATGCTAGATTTTATTATATATTGATAACATCTACGTTAGTTTTCCCAGCAAATTAAGATTATTTACTCTGATTTTATTAGAAAATAGGTTAATTGAACAAAAATTTCCGGTTTCATGGGTCTAATTTACCAGAAACTAGTATAATTTTTTGGACAACCGTTTTTTAAAGACAAGCATGAAATTCACGAAAAAAATAAATTTTATATTGAAACGTTGTTTGAAGATAGAAATTTTCGAAAATTTAAGAATTTTTTACGGTAAAACATTCTTAAATTTTCGAAAATTTCTATCTTCAAACAACGTTTCAATATAAAATTTATTTTTTTCGGAAATTTCATGCTTGTCTTTAAAAAACGGTTGTCCAAAAAACTTTTACCTATCCAATTATAAAAATTTCAAAACCAGATATCCCGAAACCAGAAGTTGAATTTTTTCGAAATTTTGAGCGGATTCTCTTGAAGAACTCAAACTATCAGGACGAGCAGAGCAATATTTCGTAGCATTTTTTCTCAAATTCTCCTCATAAATTATAAATATTAATACAAAATTTGCAGTTTTCCGACATGAGATTTGAATTTTGCACATGTTTTATTTTAATGTTGGGCGCCTACGCATTAAAAATTATATGTAAGTTGAATTCTCAAGAAAGATCAAACTGTCATAAAATGTACGAAACCTTATAGCTTAACTATGCTGCGAAAGTGATTATTTTTGACTTCAAAAGATTGTGTGAAAAATGCCTTTTACTCAAATATTCAAGAGGTTTCTTTTGAAAAACCAAGTACATGTCATTTATCATATGAGAAATGGGCGAATTGGGAATTAATTTCGGAAAGTTGTTAGTGAATCGTCAAAAATTAAGATTTATCCTTTCCAAGTAAAATCAAGAATTATAGTAGGATATTTATTATCTTTAACTTTGACTCGTACAAGGGCGCGTTTGTGTTCTGAAACACCAACTCCGAAAAGAAAAGTTGTCATTTTCAACAAAATTATTCGTCAATTCGAGAACATTTTATTTTAATAAATATTGAACCTTAAAAAAATGATTTTATTTTTTTTGTGCAGTTAAATTTTTTTTGATACCGCTCAAATTCCTCCAATTTAAAAAAAACGTGGAACGTTCTGTATTCTGTACGGATATTGAGCTAGTTTAATTTATATTTCTCCTTTAAAATTTTTGGTATCTGTGTTTCAGAACACTGGCGCAAACGTGAAGATTAAACATATCAAATGTTTATTTTTGTCCATCTAATTTTGTCAACCGGCACAAAATTCGACAGTCGAATATACCAAGGACAAGTTTCTATTGATCTTTTATTAAATATTCTTTACTTCAGAGTTAAAAGTTTTAACTTAAAACATCAAAATTCATGAAAAATAATTATAAGGTTTTGATTATACCTCTTGATTCAGACCCAAAACAGGTTCAATTCGAAAATTCCCTTCTTTTGATCAATATACATCACTCTTGTCCCCAAAAATCAAATATTCATGTTTCAAACTCTATATGCTGATATCCCCACAGAAATCGAAAATTATTTGGCATCAAAAATCCTTTTACCTTTTTTAGCGCCAAAAACTTGACAATTATCGATGTTTGAAACCACAAATGTGTCCAAAATTCGTTAAAAATTCATTGCTTATTTTTTACGTATAATACCTCTCTGTATTAATAAAATGACCCAAAAGAAAAAACGTCTAAATGTAATAAGGTTGTTGGCTTTAAGAATTAATAAGTTGGCTAGCTTATTTTTTTCTAATTCTGGCCAAACAATTTACCTGGCTTACATAATTAGCAATTATTTTCATTTATTTTTTAACACTCTCTGACATGTTTCAAGGTTAATTGCCCAAGGTAAAAAGGCTTACAAAACTAATAATACTAAACTGAAAAGAAAACAACTTCCGGTTGTTTTATAAGGGCTTCCGGTCTGACAAGTGATGATTATATACATAATATACTCAATCACCTCGAAGCTATCATAATTTAAACATAAAAATAATAAAGAATTCCGCTTTCATATCCCTTTATAACACTTTGCTAAGAATGCGTTGCCACAACGTTAAAATCACACGTTAAAAGGATTAGTGGCTACGCATTCTAAGCAAAGTAATTTTGAGAATCTTTTTAACCCCTTTATTTAAATGAAATTTATTAAAAATTGTCATTAAAATTTTTTTTCGAAAATTAACTTCTTGAGGATGTTGTATGCAGGGGTCAATTTCCTTTAAAAATTTCATAAACTTTTAACTGAATTTTCGAAGAAAATTTTAAATGCATTTTATTTATGGGCTTAAAAGGATACTTAAAATTTTCAAATGAAATGAAGGTTTTAAACCCTGATAAAAATTAAGTTAAACGCTCTTAGAGCGTCGCTCTAATTTTCATAACCCTCAGTGTTAAAAATTAAAAATACCACGCATAAAAATCCCAACTGTAAAAGGTTATTTTTTTATTTAACAACTTTGATAACAGAGAGGGAAAAAGTACCACCTGAAAATTTTTTCTAAATCTGGAATGTTCTATTTTAGCCCATGGGGAAAATGTCTAAATAAACATGTATATTTAAAAAAAAATCCAAATTTTCCATTTATTTTGAGTGAAATTTAAACAAAAACCAACGGGCAATTTATGCGAAGTGGCATACTGAAAATTTTATCAATTTTGAAGATGATTTGTATCTGATTTCCGAGACATTCTTAGAATAGTTAACTTACAACATAAATTTGTTGAAAATATTCTTGTATCTCCGA
This sequence comes from Oikopleura vanhoeffeni, assembly GCA_004367855.1. Lineage (NCBI taxonomy): Eukaryota > Metazoa > Chordata > Appendicularia > Copelata > Oikopleuridae > Oikopleura > Oikopleura vanhoeffeni. The sequence goes on from SCLH01000205.1 coordinate 209,007, forward strand.
ACTATTCATAAATTATAGATGAAATTCTGTGGAGATAATGTTCGAAAAATGAGAGATAACGCCGACAAAAGCTAGAGTTTCTTCTCTCCTTTGAAGACGTTATCTCTGAAAATCTACCGTAAATTCGATTTTTTTTTGTCTTGAAGATTACCTAGAAACTTGACATATTAATACCACTGAACTACAACTTTATATTTTTATTAAAACGGAAAGGATTTTGAGAATTAAATCGGAGAAATTTCACTTGAAGATGGCTTATCTAAAGTTAAAAAATTTTTGGTGTGAAGTCGACTGGTAAAATCCAATTATGTATTCTCCTGATAAGATAATAATCGTGTAACCGAATTATCGTTGCACGACCGAGTTAAGCACTTCCGAATTCCAAAATTATTATAAAATGACAAAATATTTCTGAGGATGATAGATTGAATGGATACAGAAGATTCTACAAAATCAGAAAACATTGCAATATTTTGATCGATGGAGATTTAGAACAAAAATTTAAAACTTGGTAAATATACGGTTTGAATGAAGGAGAAAAATAGTTGGCTCTTTCAAAAAATTATTTACGCGGTGCACCGCGGTGAACTCAGACTGTGCTAGTGAAAGACACACAAATTTTATGAAATTTATAATGATTAATTTTTTCACTATTCTTTATCTTTTGAAATGTTTTTCTTACCTATATTGTTCGTGCATTAGAGCCACTTGGTTGGGTTGGAATAGTGCAAGTGAAAATTAAACACTTGAATTTTTTTGAATACCTCGAAGTTTATTCTTATTTATTAAGAAATTACTACAATTTTGGATTCGCGCACTCTTTTGTTAATTTACAGCCAATCAAACTAGAATTATTATAAATCCTTCCGGAAAAATATTCAGACTAAATTAGGTCATTATGTTAAAATATCAATAAAACGCCTTCTTGACACATCGGACCAAATCCCTGGTCTTTTCAGGTGAAAATAAAAAAATTGGGCCCAGACCATTTAAATTCAGACACTTTCCAAGGTTTTTAGAAAACCTGGAAAATTTCCCATTTCAGCTCAAGGATTCTTATTAAGGGGGTGGGCGTCGTAATTTTTTGAGCCCCTTATAGAATTTATTTATGATACATTAATATCGGTTATGACTAAAGTTGACCCAAGGAATCTCATGGTGGCAATTAATTTTTTCAAAACAACCTAGAACAAAATCTAGACTTTTCAAAATTCAAATATTTTTTAGCTTTAATTCGCATAAAACCGGTATTCTACCTTGATATGAACATTTTTATTGGTAAATATGACCCACCTAAAACGATGCATGAAATTAAAATTATCGAAAATGTTTTAATCGAATTCTAGAAATTTCAATTATTTTTAAGCTAAAATGTTAAACCTAATTATCCAATTTGACGCTGATTGGTTTAAAATTTTGATTGGCTGTAAGCAGATTTTTTTATCAGTGAACACTCAGCTTAAATTTGATGGTACTTTTGTTCCGATCAGACGAACTTTTTTCTCGGACTTTTCATTTCTGGTTTACGCCAAGTCAATTTTCTAGAATTATAAAATGAAAATAAAAAATTCTGCCTCATCAGATTGACGGCATTATAGTTTGAAATGAAAACTGGAAAAATCGGCGTTCAAGTGAGATTTTACAATAAAAGAGGTCAAAATTTGGAAAATTCCTTCTCATCACATTTATGTTCTTATGTATCCGCTACTTTGTGAAAATTTTGAGACGCTTTGTATGTGGGGTCTAAAAGGAGATAGATTTAAAAAAAACTGTTTAGTGTTCTAGAATAGACTCATCACCTGGTGGTGTAATGTAACAATGTTAAGTTTGAGATATGGAATCGTTAGGCGAAGGCTAGACCTATTAACGAGTATCCTCAGATTTTTCACAACTGCCCTAGAATTATTATGAGGCGGGATTGAAAGGTACCAGATTACGACGCCCATCCCCTTAAATCGAAAAAAAAGTTTGGATCTTTCGAATATTCTCACCCATCTTAACTATTAGCTAAGCTGATTAAGAAATACTTAATACAGAACCTTAAAATAAAATTTGCAAATCTCAGATATAATTATTGAGCAAATATAATTATTTATTGCGTAGAATTCGAAAGAAACATTCACAGAAAAAAAATTAGCCAAAACTGATAATTATCTTCAAATTGCAATTCCAAATTAAAATTTTTAGAATTTTTTCCATATTTTAATTCCAAAAAGTAATTTAGTACTTTATTTATATGATTAGCCAAAATTAACATTCCTATACCCTTCCTGGGTCACCAAAAGGACACGCATTCGAGTGGAAATATTTTTAAATTTGAATTTTTTAAAACCGTTTGGTAGGAAAATTGATCATCGTATATAATTAGTATACGAATTGTATCAACGCGCCAAACTGTGCATAATTAACCATGAACCAAATATAAACAATTTTTAACCTTTAATTTCAACAAAAAATTGAAATAATTACCGCGGAAATCGGAAAAGTCCGGAGTCCGTGATTTTCGAAACAATACTTGACCTCCGTGAATTGATCGATTTCTTATCGCGATAGGTATACCATGAAAATTGATAACGATATATCTATTATCGAATCTCCGTGGGAATTTACTAAATACAAAATTTGAATTGTAATATCCAAAACCATTTTCAGGTTCAAATGCGAAATAATTTTTGAAAAAAAAGTTCAGATGTTCAAAACTTCAGCATGAAAATTTTCTTCTCGAAAATTAAGGAGGTTGTAGGGCCTAAGTATATCTTTCGACGAAAATAAGATAAAAACTCTTAGGTTCATGAAAAAAACATTGACCCGTTAACATATATATAATAGACCAGTAATACAAATATATCAAATTATATTTTTTTCAAATTCCTGTATGGAATTATAGAAAAATTCAAAAATTGATAAATTTAGGCCAAAATTCAGGAAAATTTTTAAATTATAGTCAAAATTCTAGAAGAACTCCAAAAAAATAAGTTAAAATTCAAAAATTAAAGTAAAACTTCCAGAAAAATTTAAAAAATGAAGTCTAATTTTCGAAAAAATCCCAAAGCAAATGTTATAAGATGATTTGAGCACCGGAACATTGTTTTTAAATTAATCAAAAATTGGTTTTTGTGAACTAACACTGAAAAGTACATGTTATTTTTCCCCATTTTATGCTGTCAGAGAAAAAAACTGTTTTTGATCTGGTTGGTTAACCATAATCATGCAATCCCCCTTTATATCCTATTACGAGGAAGGTAGATCAAAAATGCCTAGGTAAAAATATAAACCAATTACAAGGTAAAAATTACAAGGTAAAAATTACAAGGTAAAAATACAAACCAAATACAAACGAGAGTGAGACGGGCCAACCAACCAATCAAATCCCTGAATTGAACACACAATTGGTTTGTATTTTTACCTAGGCAATTTTGATCTACCTTCCTCGTAATAGGATATTATAAGCTAAAACATACTTTTTATAATTTAATTTCTTAAATTTATCGGCTTGTACCTTTTGATATCGGTTATCCTTACATTTTAAAGTTTATTTTTACACGTGCAAAATTCAAATGGTAACATAATTCAGTTTTTTACTCGTGTACTAAAAAGTCCTTCAGCTGCAATGACAAAAACTGCTCGTGCGGGTTAACTTATATTCTTAACTTATAAGTTTCCTTCTGTTTTGAACATTTGGGTGTCAACCTGAAAATGTCACGAAAATTTAGTTCCTTTCGAAAATAAAACTTCTGAAGGAAAAATAGAAACACGACAGGACGGGATGACAGAATAAGGATTAACTCCCGGAACTTCTAATAAGATTCTTTATAAAGAAAACTGAATGGAAAAAAATTCTGACTTATCTCTAACTAATTAATCATTATTTGACATTTTGTTTTCAAAAAATCTGAATAAAATTTTTACAAAATCCTGATAATTAATTGAATTCTGATTTTTAATGTAAAAATTAATAAGATGAGGGTGAGTTTTAAGATTTGTGAGACTTCGCATGGCAACATGATTTAATTAAGAGTCTTTAATTCTGTAAGAACCACTTTTGTTATTTTATTTTGTCCGGGGGTCCGTTTTTATGCGAAGGTTAAATTTTCACTATATTAGCCAGATAAGGTCACTGTTATCATATCATGATTAATTTTCAATATATTGGCGCTAGAGTTTTTATTATTTGGCAAACACCTACGTGTTTGCAAATTTAAACGGTTTGATTGGCGAAGATAAGCTTGAGCAAACACGAAGAATGAGAGCAAAAATGTAATATGCTATTATATCCTGTTAAGAGGGAGTGAATACAAAAACTGAGCGATATCAGTGTGGCGTGGAATAAGAATTTAAAGCGATGTAGGCCAATCAGGGACGGTTATTTCCTAGTTTAGTACATTCTCACGTATTTTTGTTAACTCGTTCCGAACAGGATATAAACCATGAATTCAGTTTATAGAATGTCATTGTAATAATATGAGCATTAATCAACAATAAATTGGCGCCAAAGAGCAGGATAATATAATTTGAAATGTAGAAAAATAAATAAAACGATGTCGTTAGAAAAGTTTTACATTTGGCGAAAAAAGGTGATATACGCAAAGTCATTAGATATTCACTCAAAATTGCAGGAAACGTCTGAAAAAGACTTTTCGGGCATTTTTATCTACGGAAGACAAGGCTTGATTTAGAATATGTCTGGGTCATTTTAGATTAATTTTATATTTTGAGTGAATAACTAATGATTTGCAAATATAAAATTTAGCATTACTCAAGCACATGAGAATCAAAACTATTTTTGGACCCCTATGGACAAACATAATCCCTAAATTCCTACGGTATTTGTTTGTTGACATTTTCTTCAAAAATCTTTGTCAATTTTCATCATCGATCATTAAGTGTAAATATCGGTGAAAACTAAAGCCCTTTGACGTGCCAAGGCTAGCACATCACCCTTTCAATAAAACAGAATGAGGATTTTATCTTAAATATTTGTTTAACATCTTCATTTTTCTTGGCTCTTTATTACAATTCAAAAAGAGCCACAAATAAGGAATAATTTTCATTGTCCCACTTGGGACCATTTTGTTAATATAAAAAATGCTTTTATTTTGCCTGGGAATTGATTGATCGAGATATTGGCAATTAATCAATTATTAAGAACTAACAAACTTTTAAAGTTATCTAATTTGAATTTGCGGACACTTGAAAAAAACAGGTTATATTTCCTATTTTGACTAAGTATTTTTTAAGGAGAAAGTTTTTAGTTTGGAAAACAATAGCACTTGGTTTGTATGTTTACCTAGCTAAAGACCTTGTCGTGGAAGTAAAGATTTCTTTTTTTGATACATTTTTTCTAATTATTATATCATATAGTAATCTAAAAATTTCCCAAAAAAAAATTAATCTACGTATTGAAAGGGTTCCAGGTTAGGTTTATATCGAAAATCCTGCCTAGTCGTCCAAATTCATCACTACGTCACAATAATATAAAGTGACCAATGAAATGACTGGATTCTCGAGAAGTTACCAATAAATTGACTGGATTTCTCTATTTGTGACGTAGTGATAAAATTCGACTACTAGGCAGGATTTTTGATATACCGACCAAGTGCTTTTGTTTTCGAAACTTGGCGCCAAAGAGCCGGATATAATTTAAATGAGCTCTTTGCGCCAATTTACAAAAAATATAGTATGAAATATAATTTGACACGAAATCAAATTATATACATGTAGCGCCAATTTATCGAAAATTAGTCATCAGAATGATCGTTTATAGAGCAAATTTACCGCGCTATATTATAAAAATAAAAATTTGGAAATATTGAATAATGTTGACTCAGGCGCCAATTTTTTGAAAAAAAGCCCTGATATTATGACAGTGATTTTCTATTGACCAATTAATTGAAAATTTGACTCCTAGAATGCATGAAAATTTCTTTCTCTGACAAAATTTTAGTCAAATTTATGATCTGACACTCATTTATAAGATAACTAATCATAAAAATTTCACTGCTCTGGCAATTAATTAAAAACATTCTCATATTTTACAGATGTTTTGTGTCATATCTATTAAGTGGCCCTGCGGTCACTTTTGCCACTTTTTCAGCCAAAATTATTATATAATTCGACTGTTGAAAACGGCTTATCTGATCAAGTTTTCCGACAGCTCAAAATGAGCACAAATATCTAGTGAATAATACAAGAATAGTGAATTGGCCAGAATCGAACCATGTTTTGGTTTTTTCCGAGTTTACTGAAATAGTTTAATAATAAGTTTTAGTTAAAAAAATTGGAAAAAATGGCCTAATTCGGACAATTTTGTTTCAATTTATTTTTCTTCAAATATTTGTGCTCAATTTGAACTATCCGAGAATGCAATCGGTTGAGTCGTTTTGAAACGCAGAATAATATAAAAAAATTTGGCTAAAATAGTAGCAAAAAGTGACCGCAGGGCCCTGTAATTGATATTGTCCTGATTTCTCAGAAATGCTTATAAATTTTCGAAAGCCATTTATTAATAAAAAATATTTTTGCCAAAAAAAAAATGAAAAGTTTTTTTGCTCTTCACCTTACAATTTTCGTAAAATGACATATTCTCGTTAATTTGGCCACATTTTCCTTATGAAGGATGTCCTAATACACGCATACAACAGTAGTCGCATAAATTGATATACTGAGCCTGACTTTAATGGAATAATTCATGAAGGGTGCTTAAAACATGGTCTGATTTTGCTTAAAAATAACTCAAAATTATATATATCTTATATAAAATTAATAATTTAATATGAAACCGTACTGAGAACCTGCCACTTAAAAATGACTCGGGTCGCTGCATTAGAAATGGTGGAAATATCGCAAAAATATATGATACAAATGTAAGTACTCATTTGCGGTGCCATCGGAATTTGAATGATTTATTGGTAATTATAGGTTAAGAGGCTGGTACGAGCATGTAGTGAAAATATACATCCAAAAATATGCAAAATAGTAAAAACTTTAAAAATTGTGACATAAAAATTTCATGAAAATATTTTGTGATAATCGGTCTCTGATCATTAGTACTTGTCAAAAAATTTCAAGTGTACATAATTGGGTCTACAACGTTTCAAAATAAAGTGGCGTTAATCTGTGATATTCTACTTTTCAAAATGTGGGAATTCACGCCAAAATGCTAAACTAAGCGGCCCAGCCTAACGCTACAAGGGCGTATTTTTGCTAAAAATTCAGTTCAATTTCGCACGACATGAACATGATAATCATGACATGATTCACTCAATTTCGAAGATGTTTGAGAAATAATCTATTTTCAGCTGTTAAAAGTAAAATCAATTTTAAAAACTAAAAAATGGTCGATTCAGAATACTATTTGATTAATACAATGATTTTTCTAAAATAAGTTTCCCACCATGAAGATTGTAATTTTAAAACGATTGTTTCGTGTGCCATAGTTTAACTAATAAGTTCATCTTAAAATTTATTGAAGATTTTCAAAATGCGTTTCAGACAAGTTTTTGAGATCACCGTGACCAGCCTACTTCCTACTGAATAGAAAAAATCACGTGCGCAATGGTTACCCAGATCAGAATTGTAGAAAAACATCAGTTTTTTTTTAAATGATTATAATTTATTGGTTATAATTAAATATATTTAAGTAAGAAATAAGTTAAGAATGAAAGTTGATCAAAAAAAGATTTATATTTTTGATATTTATAATATCTATTACGGGGCTTGCTGGTCACTTTTTACTAGATTTTTGGCGAAAATTTTTCGGACTTATTTATTTTATCTTTTTTTCTGATATTTCTGACTCTATTTAATTATTAGTTTTTCGATTAAAAATGGGAAACAATGGCCGGATTTGGACCATTTGTTTTATTTTATTATTCACAAGATATTTGTGCTCAGTTTGATCTACCTAAGAATGTAATCGGATAAATTTTTTTCAAAAGCCGAATTATTTAAAAATTTTGGCCAAAAATCTAGTAAAAAGTGACCAGTAAGCCCCGTAATCGATATATTACAATGATTTAAAAAATAAATTAGAAAATTTATCGGGAAAAAATACGTGAATAAAAAAATTACAATCGAGAAGCAAAATGCAATCACAAAGAAATTTTTTTTTTAATTTTCAAATGATGTTACCAATATCAATCTGAGAACTGAAAAAAATTATTTATGTGATTTTGTTTTTCTTCTCGATTTTTTTACATAAATTTGCTGAACATTTGCTTCATTCTTATCTTCTTACACACAATCCAAAGGTTAGTACTTGCGGTAAAATATCGGAATGTAAATGATGTATTACTAATGGCAGGTCATACTCAAAAGGCCCAAAAATTAAAGTCGCTCGGATTATTCAGCACAGATGCATTGGGTTAAATTACCAATTTACAAATTATTTTCTTGCTGAACTGCGGTCAGGGATAAAGAATATAATTCGACAAAAGTACAAATGGAGATATAATTTCAAATTTTGGTTTAAAAGTGTGAATCATTGAGGTTAAAAGTGAATAAGCGCTGGTCGAAGTTGAGAATTAGTACTCCAGAAATGTTGAAATTTTTTAAGTGAATAGTTAACTGAATAAAACACTTCGTAAAAAACTTTTTGCTTGATTTGTGATAACTCATCACTTTTTAGCCATTAATCATTTAGTAAAAAACTATTCCGATTTCCAAAAAGCAACACTTTGATTAAAATGAACACCATAATTGTTCATGAAAAAAAATCCACATATATATTTTCATAAAACCAAACACCATAAAAGTGTTAGTCGAAAACTCCAAATTTTCAAATATTTCCATTAATATTTTGACTAAAAATCGCGATGGAATTGAAAATTCATCCCGATTCACAACACTGGTGGAGCCAAAAGCTTGACTGATAATGTACAATTTTTTTTCAGAATCACCAAATTTATCAAAATGTTATTGGAATTTTTAGAGAAAAACACACAAAGAAATCAGAAAATTAAAAATATATATTTTTTAATAATTCACGAGTACTTTAGAAGTTATACGAATATAATCAATCGTTATTTTAAATTTAAAAACTTCACAGCTGATTAAAAATAAAGATGGGTCCAAAATATTTATATCTCACACCATCATCTAGCAATCAGGCCATTATAATACTATTATAAGATCCAGATGGCAGTAACCATATTCTGCGGTCACTCGTTTAGTATCTCGAATTAATAATGCCGTCAACCTTGAGTATCTTGTGGGAAAACATGTTTTGCCAAAAAATAATATTTTTGTCAAAAATCAAGAATCGTATTATCCCGATAACCACAGACGAACACTTGACAGCTAAAAACAAACGCCTTATTTCTAGACCTCATTTTGTCTTATTTTCTGGGTCGAAACACTCGAAATCCCATGAATTTTTGATTCATTAGATGAACATTTAACCAACATTAAATTAACCACTCTAAATTGAAATAAAAACAATTTTGTTTGTCTTTTTTTTATTTTGACGATTTTTTCAAACATTTTCTAGTTATACCAAAAGAAGACTACCAAAGAAGAATTTAAGACCTTTCTTCCAGGAGTTCTATGTGATTACAATTGTTTCGAATGCCAAACTGGCACATATAAACAACTTCGAGGCCTCAAAATGAGTAGCTCTTTAGCCCCAATACTATCAAATATTTTAATTGGTTGTCTTGAAAGAGCAGTTATCACAAAAATTATGAAAAGTGGCTATTTTATCTCGTGGACACGCTTCGCAGATGATAACCTAGCCATCATAAAGCGTGGTTCATACGAAAACATTTTCTCCGAAATTAACCTCTGGGATCAAAATATTTTTTACACTTCTGAAAAACTGATAAATAATCAGTTGAACTTTTTATCATGTACCATTTTTGTACAAAAGGAATTAGAGTTTAAAACATACCGAAAAATGGTCTTAAGGCAAGTCACAAGTAACTATAAAAATCGGTTATGAGTAAACGCTACTAAAAAGCGGTATTTTCAACTGCGCTGCATCATTCTATATACTCTTGCTCAACCCGAGAACTTTTTTTTCAGATATGCCCAACCTAAAGAAATTTTTTAAAGAAACGGATTCCAGAAAAAATACTGGATGAAAAATTTGCAACTTTTTTATGCTCGCGCCGAAAAACCTGAACAGCCTGAGATCTCTATGACTTTTTTCTATAAATTATACAAATCATAAAATAGATACTATTTGGACCTTAGTGAACCATTAAAAAATATTTATACCAAATTCCACGTCCGGTTTGCGTATAAAAGCATGAGAATTAAACAAATTTTTAGCAAAGATGGCAAAACCTGTCACTTCCAAGAAATTCATGTTTTCTTGTTATAAATTCCAAATGTACTTGCAATAGCTCCTATGTAGGTAGAACCAAAAAAAGACTCCATGTTCGTATGGAACAACATAAAACGTTTTCTTATGCCAAAAAAACATATTATCATATTAATTGATGCCCTGTGTATGGTTAAAACTTCGAGAATTTGAAGAAATTCACTATACTGCCAAATCTACTATAACTTACAAAAAGAAAATGCGTGACAAATTTTTCATGGACCATTTTGAAATCAGTTCTTCTATATCAGAATACATGAACCTTCTCTAAATGAACAGAAGAAGCACGATAGTTCTTCGCTATTTTACAGTGGGCATCAAAAATTATTACTCATAAGCCTAAACTATTTCTGCAAGAATTTTTTAAATCTCTAGATTCTGTATTTTTACAGACTTCGAAACTTTTATTTGTTGTAAAACATTAGCCTGAAGATGCGAAAGCGATACGTAGCAATACATAAATATTATAAATTTTCTAGTTATATTTAATTTCAAATCGATGACTAAAAATTTAGCGGAAATAAAAATATAAACCCGCAGAAACAGATCTTAACAATTCACAAAAGGCAGCAGAGGATTAAAGATTTTAAATTTTGCTCAAACGGTTTCAACTCTTTGGCGTCGTTTCATAATTTTATTGATTTGTACAAAATTAATGTTAAAATTCACGTTTTGTGGTAACTTATAAAACAAGGAGTCTCGAGTTCGAATCTTGTCAATACATATAATTGGTCTGTATCTTCATCTCCATGTTAATACTTATTAATGATATTTTATTCAATAATAATGAATAATTTAAAAATATATAGTATTGGTAACGTTTTCGTGTTTATTCATTTTCATGAATAAAATCGAACTTATTTCTAGAAAATTTAAAAAGCTGATACTTCACCAAGTTCAAAAAATATACTTTGGTTTTTGTCTATAAAGACAGCTGAGTTTTTTCCATATTGTCCGAATGGTCTGCTGCAATATTTTTCTATTTTTTTCCAGAAATTCTGGAAGCTATTAATAAATAATTCAAATGTATGCATAATACAGTTTGATGAACATAATTACGACTTTTTTGCTCTCTAATACATGTATATCTAACAGAAAAGCAGGTGTTTTATTAACTGTTTTTTTTTATTTTCTCTTCACCGTGGAATTCAAAAGAATGAAGACTTTTTTGTTTCACAAAAGTCTAGTGTCCTTATAGAGGAACACGCAAAATTGAAAATCCGTAAGTTTTGGGCATAGAGTATCTCTTATACTGATGTGTGCGTGTATAAGTTATACACGCACACATCAGTGTACAAATTTTGTAACACAATTTTAACTGTGCTATCTTACAAGACACACCAATTCGCAATTTCAGAAAGTTATGTTTATGAAATGATGAAACGATCTCAAACATTTATTTTTTACAATCCTAGGGTTAACATAGGGATTATACGGAATTAATTTGACTTCTAATACTTCTAGATAAATTGATACTTTCCTGGCCCTTTTGTTCTCATGAAATTCAGAGTACCCCCTCTCGATTTACCGTTAATTAAATCTAGCCTTTTGTCCCGTCTCACCGCGATATTGTTATCAAGTTCAATATGCAAAATAATTTTTTGAGCAAAAGTGTTCTAGCGAAACAATGACCCATCTGCGGGCATTAATTTTCTGGATATCTTCAGTATTGTTCTAAATCCACTCTAGAATATGGCAAAGAATCATTGTTAACCAAAAAGACTTCCGATTTAATAAGTGGTTTTTACAGGAGGGCTTGAAGCAGAAGTTTGATTGTATATATAAAAAATTTAAAATGTTTGCTTAGAAAAGAGCCTTGAAACCTTTTTATAAAAAGTTTAAGTATGAGATGCGCTAAATACATACGTGATTTGAGCGTTTTGACAAAAATACAGAGTGAGAATTGACAAAAAATATTTTTATACATCACATTTTCTAAGAACATTTTATGAGTCGTAAGGCTCTGCGTTTATCGATTGCGATTCCCTATTAAAAAAGGGAAAATGATTTTTTGGACTCGGGTATCGTATTGTATATACAGTATGTCACATTTTTGCTCCCGTTTTCAATTTTTGCTCAATTTACTATCCGCCAATCAAAACGTTCAAATTTGAGAAGCACCTACGTGTTTGCCAAATGTAAACGTTTTGATCGGCGGATAGTAAATTGTGGAAAAATCAAGAACGGGAGCAAAAATGTAACATACTGTATGTTGATCCAGAAAAGATCAATACTAGATTGTAACATAATCGAAGTCCCAGGAGCTTTTAATTTATTTCTAAATACAAATTTGCAAAGAAAAAAATAGGAAATACCACAAATTGTTTTTATAATCATAAGCAATTTCGGATTGGTCATTCATGGCTCACAAAATAAACCATTTCCGGTTTAAACAAAAAACAGTATAAATTATATTATATGGCCATTTTTTCACTATAAATTATTTTGGAAAAAGTCTTAAGCAAAAAATGGCTTTCCGTGTCCTGGAAATTAAGTTCTTCACCCTTGAAGGCAAAGAGTGAGTACACTTGTTTTGTGTACGGTCAACATTTAAATAAAAGCGTAGGTTGTGGCAAAATTTTGGTCATTTTGTCTCTTTACCGCTATTATAAACGCTTTGGATAATTATTTGATAGTTTTAACGTTTTTGCATTTAAAATCACGGCTTTATCTGACTGATATAAAAAAGCCTAATAAAATGACTTTATTATGTGTCTTTTGCTTATTTCCAATCTTCTTAAAATCAGGTCCAAGGTTATGATGCTGATTACATTACCGTAAAGGCTCAGCAGATGGAATATGCACTCATTTCTAATTTATCGTGGTAGGACATTTTGGTTTTTGCCAATCATTTTTAAATTACTGAAATACCCTGAAAATATTAATGCAGTTTTTTTGCCTTAGCATACACAAGTTCCCGCGCCAGTTCGCCGAACAGAAAGCTTGCCCTGACGAGTCGGTGTTTAGTGTACCCCAATTGGGTACGCTAAGCACGCCAGTGCTTTCCGTACCCAAAATTGGTCTGCATTAATTTTTGTTTATTTAGGTCAATTTGGGTACGGAAAGCACGGGCGTGCTTAGCGTACCCCAATTGGTCTGAATGAAAAATAATGTTGTGAAAAACGCAACCTCATGATTATGCGTCATTAGGGTGGTTGAGGAATTTCACCGACTGCATAGTTATAGGCATAACTTATGCCGCATAAGTAGGGTCAGTACCTGGAGACTTATCTGCAAAACTAAACCCCTCAGTACGGATTCATTGAGTGTATGGGGTTAAATTTTCTCAGAAAGAGTGATGCCGACCTAAGCAAAGTATAGTGAGGACAAAAAAAGTCGATTGGCCAATTTGCGTACGGAAAGCACGACCCCCCTGACCACCCCCTTAAATGCAAACGTCAAGAACTGTAGTTCAAAATAAAACATCGAGATATTTTTTAAAATGAAACAACATTAATATTTTTCAATTTCCGCCTTTATCACCAGATTTCCTCTGACAAATTAAGTTTTAAAAGTGCACAAATTTCAATCAACAGTAGCCTATTGTCACTTACCCATATATTTTTCTTAAATTTATCAAAACATAAAACAAACTAAGCATGAAAACTAAACATTGAATACACATATTATTATAGCACGAACTCAAAATATGTTCGAACAAAAAAAAATTGGCGTTTGCACTCTATAATGAAATCGAATAGGCATAATTTGGACCATTCTGATCTCATTGAAAATTGATGAATTAAAATCTGGAGTGATTGAACACTCCAAATCTTAATTTTTGACATTCCGGTTGCATTTGATAAGAAATCAATTCAATTTTGAGCACAATTGGAAGTGAAAAGTACCTCTTCAATAATCTTATTTTTTTTTCAATGAAAATTATATATTTGTTCAAATTTGAAATAATTTAAGTGGGATTAAGAGTCACCGCAAAATTTACTCGTGGTATAATCACCCTTATCAAGTGTTTTCGCGACTATTATTAGAAAACGTGAAATCGGTTGAATTTCAAATCGGATTAAGTTGAAATAAAGGTTCTAAAATCGGAATTTAATATGGTGGAGAACTTGGAGATCTGGTGATAATAAACTTTTACTCAATTTATCAATTAAAATATCTTGAAAAAACTTACGAGCAGAATATTTCTAAAAAGAATTATTCAAACTTTTCTGGAATTTACTTGAGCATAAGAATAGTTTTGCTTCTTTCGATAAATTTATTGAAAAATGAAATTTAACAGAAATTGATTAAAGCGATAATTTAAGTTAATCTATATTACAGGGGGGTGCGGCGTATAGTTAGAAAGTTTGTCGCCAAAAAACCCTAACTATACGCGTAATTCCAACTATACGCGTACTTTCTAACTTTACGCGTACTTTTGGGAAAATGTGCTCTGATTGGTCAATTTGGTCAGAGTAAGAATTTTTGGTGATTTTAAAGTTAATTTTTAGTTACAAATCTTCTAGAATGTATAAATTTAATTTTATTGAAAAAATTAAAATAAAGTTAATTTTAAATAAAGATGAATTCGAAAAAGATTATCCGAAATCGTTTAAATGTCAAGGAAACAATGAAAATTATGAAAAAAATATGCTCACAGTAAATCACTCTCAGAAAACCAGAAAACTAAATATTTTATCTAATACTATGGCCCATTTTCAAGCTAGCCGACATTGTCTGCGAGACTTGAAAACATGTTTTTCAACTCATTGAAATACCGACACTTCATTGTCAATCTGAACATGTTTTTTAAAAGTGTATTTTTCATTGTCGCGCCGACCAGAGAATCTTGGTCTAAAAATCTGGTTTAAAACGCTCTATCTTTTGCCTAAGAACTTTGAAAAAAGCCCTATCTTTTGCCTGTAACTATACGCCGCACGCAGGAACGAATAAATTTATTTTTCAATGCGTAGGTTTTTGCGGAGGCTTACGTAGGTTTTTGCGTGGAATCTAATATACGCGTATAACTATACGCCGCACCCCCCTGTATAGAGCAATATTTTTGTTCGTCATATTTGCTAAATTTAATTTTTGAATAAAATTGGTCTAAAAATTAAAATTATTCCTTTGCCAAAGTGACAAATAAATACAATTAGATGTCTTATGCTTTTTTTAAATAATTTATTTCAAAAAGTTAAACAACTTGGGAAAAAATCTTCTTTTGAACACTTGCATTTTTCAAAAAACAAAAAAATATGAAACGAAAATTTCGCACAATTTATTCATTTTTAATTAATTTTGGCAAAAAATGCCTACTTTTGAACACTTATTTATGGGATTATTTGTGAAAAAAGATGGGCAAATGAACCACTCCCAAAATATACTTTTAAAGTCGAAATTTTTATAAAAATCAAAGCGTTATCTCACTATTCTGATCTACTACCAAAAATCGGCATAATCTCTCTGAAACATTTTACTGGAATTTCTGCGGTTTCTACCGTTTTTTTAAGTGTAGGTACCTGACAAAGGCATCTCCACTCGAATTAAACCAACATTTTGAACCGCGAGATTGGTGACATTGGTTACTGTCAAAAAGCCACGTGAAATAACATTTAATATCTTTCAAGTACTATTTGCGTTTTTGAAGTTTTAATTTAATTTTTGGTGACAGAAACACAAGAAAAATGAAGAATTTATCCAGCTTGATGTGGTAAGTAGTGCTTGGTTGAATTATCTAATTCGAAGATAAACAAAATCTGTGAAAATTAAGTTCTTTTTATTGTTTCACTAGCCAAAAACGGTAAAATCGATTGTTAAACCCACTTTTTTTAAACTGGGCTCTTAACACATTTAACAAAAAACTTTTTCGGCGAAATATTGTTATAATAGGATTAACCCTATTGTTTTATGTTAAATAGAAGGCTTAATAGCGGAAACTGATAGATTTAAGAAATTAGGCATTCTAATTTTGTTCTAAATGAATATTGGGGGTAACTTAAAAACTTTATGGTTTCTGCCAGATTTAAGTTTTAAAAAATGGATTTCTGAAAATGGATTTCTGAAGTTAATATGTCCAAAACTTTGACATTATTAGGCCAAGAAATAAGCGAGGGTCTCGCGGCGGTTAATTCATAGGTGGAAATAGTGAGCTTCACAACAAAAAAATCCAACAGAAAAAATTTTTCTGAAAAAATTCAATAATTCATCAATCTTACTGGATAAATAATGTGTAAATAAATCAAATTTTTTTTTATTACATCAAAAACAGTGAAAGGCCAAAAAAATTATTGAGAAGCTTTTTTTATCAAAACTTTTCAAGATTTAAAGGATAAATTTGAATTTATTTTTGTCGAAACAATTTTTTTAATCCGAACAAACTTTCAAAAACTGTTACATAATAAATCTCAAAACTTTGGCAAAACCGAGTCATATAAGAATAATTGACTTTTATTCGAAATAAGTGTCATTTTGACGTTAATTTGGCATAGTCATTTTTAAGACGCCGGACGATGACTAAAAAATTTACAAATCGGAACTCTTGAACTTACACAAAAAAAATTTTCGGTTCTTTAATATTCTAAATACTGAGTTAATTTGTTATCACAATTGTTTTCACTTTATGGTGACAAAACATACATTTTTACAGATTTGCATAAACTCCTTGCTATTCCGAGCTTAGTCACCTGTATGAATAATATTTTCTTTGCAAGAATTTCTCGACCTCTTAAAGATAAGAACATAAGAAGTATGTGCAAACGCTGAATTTTTTAACTAGTCCAATATAATAGCATGTTTAACACTACCACGTAAAGTTCAATTGGCGTCGAGACTTGCGGTGATTCGCAACCATGCCAGTATACAATAGGCTTGAAATCTGACCTCGAATCATTTCAAGTCTCGACGAATCACTTTTCGTCTCTAAGCTACTTGCAACTCACACGATTTATGATAGGACAAAATATCTGAACAACAGGCCTATGAGCATAAAGTCAAAATAAACACTGCTATAACATAAACACTCATTTGAACATTTGCAACAAAAAAAAACTCAAAAAAACTATTTTTACGACTTAGAAGTATAAATATGGACAAATGGATTTTAAAAATAATTTCAATGCATTTTTTATATCGAAGATTATACTTGAACGTTCATTTCAATCGTGACATCATAATTTCTTTCATTTTGTGAAAATAGCGCCTCGAAATAAAGCGATTCGAAGTAAAATTTCTGTGTAACACTGTTTTGCATGAAAATGATAAAAATACGGTATTCGAAAAACCACTTCATTGAGTTTCCAAAAAATTTGAAGGCATTTTGTAATATCACAAAAACTAATAAGTTCGTGCGAACACTAAATATTCACTACTTTCACACCGTTAACTCCCGGATTATCCATATTTCTATAAAGAACCCTCCGCGAATCTCCCGCTGTGCCTGAGGGTTAAATATCGGATAAAAATGACGTGAAATTCCTCCCCGTCAATTTGTTTCGCACCTCAAATCGCAGCTTGAGAGATATTAAAAAAAGTTTAAGATTAATATGTTACACGCTGTCAAAGTTATATCTAATCCCCAGAGATCAAAGCTTTTCAATTTGTAAAAAATTAAATTAAAGTTTTTTAAATTTTTTATGCAAAAAAACAGTTTTGTAAGAGCATGGTCTAGTAGACAGCAAATATTGTGATTCACTGATCAATCTTATTAATTCAAGATAAAATATTAAAAATGATTTATTTAATATTTTATATGGTTTTAATCAAAGAGCTTTTGTAGAAACCTAAAAACCGGAAATAAAATTAAAAATTTATCCAAAAAATATAAATTTTTTAGTTGAACTTCTGGAGTTCTGATAATCCATATTCTAGTTCGTGATTAAATCTTAAATTACTACCATAAGTTTAATCAAAATTAATTAGGTAGCTTTTTTTAAGAAAACCGTTCTATAGACCAAACGGTCGGAGACATCACGAAACGGTTTTCGTATTCGATAGCCACGCAAATTTTAACCAGCAAAATTTATGTGGTTAAAATTTGCTTGGCTATTTCATAAAAAAAAACGTTACCTGATATCTCTTACCGTTTGGTTTACAGAGGGCGGGGAGCTTCCTTTAAGAAAAAGTACCTTATATTTCACAAAATGTTTTCCAAAGCACTTATTCACAAGTTGGTAATGAAACAACGTGCGGGGGTTAAGTCAAATCTCATTAATTTTCCATTTTTATTTTCAAAAATATCAACCTCAAAATAAAATGGAAGTCGGGACCAAAAAAGCTCAAAAAATAATGTATGACTCATGATACCAGTTTCATGACATTGAGTTTCAAAATATATAATTGGAAAAGAGAGCGATAGTATTTCTCACGTGACCGTCATGGGCTGAAACGACAATACAGTCGATGACCACTAAAAAGTTCACTCACTTTACAAATTAAAACTCGTATATAATATTAAAGATATAAGTTATATAATATTACCTATATCACATCCGACATTATTGTTTAGAATAAAGCCAAAATTGTTTTTAATTCAAATTTCGGAAAAATCTTCCCGTTAAATAACCGCGATCGTGATACAAAGTAATAAATGGGCTATTTTTTAGGGGTTTTGTACTGTAGTATATTTGTAATCTAAAAAAACTTTATGTTGTCTTATTTTTACTTTTTTCTTCAAAAAAAAACAAAATTTACCTTTCAATCGCCGTATTCTTATTTCTTTTTTTCTCACTTTTTTTCAACTTTCTCTGTCCGTTTTCAGTGTTGTTTCAAGACGAATTTTTTTTGTTTGTATATATATTTTTACTTGCTAAATGTTGCAAGTGTATTTAGTATGTTAGTACGTCGAGAGTAAGATGTTTTTTGCCCATGGGCAGAGTGGCCAGACGAGGGGCGCCAGATCAGGGCAGCGAAAAAATATCCTCCTCCACGACGGGCCACCTCTTGGGGACACCAAAACGGTTCTCATGGAAGACGTAAAAATGAGGAAGATTTATTTGTTTTCATTATCTGTTCTCTAAATAGCTCTGAAAAGGCTTAGCCCTCTTAGAGCGGTTTCTGAAAAACCGATAATTTCCGGCGGTAACCGGAAAAAAAATAGGACGTTACTATTCGAAAGTGCTCTAGAATTTCGCATGCCTGATCTTTAGAACCTGATCTAGAGTGTGACCCGTGGAGGCCAAAACAGAGGCTTAAAGTCTTACTGAAAATTCGAGAGCCATTATAAGTTATGTTTTGCAGGAAATTCGAAAAAAAATATTTTTAAAAATTTTCGAGATTTTTTCTTCAAAAAAATTCAAAATCCGTGATTTTCAGATGGCCGAAATAACTTAATATGGGTAATACCCAATGGGTATGAAAAAAGAAAAAATTTTAAAAATAAGGGCTTAAAATAAAATTTGAAAAATTTGGCTTCCTATCGAAAACCGGAACTTTTAAAATTGAAATTTTCATCATGAGTCATTGTCCGGGCTCTCAAACCGGAAGTTACTGACGAAAATTAACTAACGAACACAATGAATTCAAATTTTTTATATAAATATCAACTTTGTTCTCAGTCAAATCCGCGGGTTACAGTCTCACGGTTAGACTCTTACCTGCTCTTTCAAATAAGCCCTTCAAAATTTTATTTTTGGTCATTCCGAAAAATCTTGATAAATTTAAAAATTCTTTTCAAAAAATACATTTTTCTTTCTTTTTGCCAAAAAATGATTAAGATCAGGTTCCTCGTGTTTTATTTACACTTTGTATTTGGCCTTCTGTATCTCTCACTTTCTATTTTGTCCTCCGCGGATGACAGCCTAGCAATATTTGTACACGTTCCGAACTTTATCACTTGACATTTTGCGCCTTCAAAGTCAGAAGTTAAAACGTGAAAGATAACGTGATCTCTTATTTTGTTTCTCGAGCAGGGTTCTAGAAAATATTTAAAACACAAAAAAAAAGTTCAAACAAATCAATTTCTCGTTTGCTTCATTTTTGGTCGATTTCCCGAGCTTTCAAATAAGAAATCGTGATCGTTTATTTTTTCATCGATCAGAACTCTAGAAAATTAGAAAAAATGGGAATGAAGTTCAAAAAAATAAATTTATATTTTGCTTTATTTTTGGAAATAGGAAGTTTAGATGTCTCTTGTAAAGGTTAATTGATGAACAAAGAAATAATATCATAAGAACTAGAATTCTAGGCAGGTTCTGTATTCTCCGAAAAGTGGTCGAATCCCCGATTCGTCATCTGATTGGGTCAACAACTTTTCACATTTCTTTCCTTTTTTGACATGAAAAGTCAAATCTATTAATGCATGCAATTGAAAATATCATCAAATTACTGGAAATTATGAATTATTTTCAGTGAGCTCTTGAAATTGCAAGTGCAAATAAGCAATTGGAAGATTTCGCTTTGAATCGACGCGGAGAATTTTCAATCATTTTTGCTTTTTTGGGTTATTGACTCGAAACATGATATGCCGCGTAATCATCTCGATAGTTAAATGGCAACCTGACTTTACTAACTAATGTGTGTCGGTTATCTTTTTATTGTCGAGGAGTTCACGTGATTCTGCCGCATTTCATGTTTTGAAGCTGATCTCCCAAAAAAATCTGATTTATTGTTCGGTCGACTAAAAATCAAAATGACTCGATCATGTGATGCTTTGACACATAAAAAATGTCGAATTTCCTATTTTCAAGCAAATCTCCAATAAATAAATCACACATGCATCATTTTCGAAATAATAGATACTAGTATTCAAACTAATCTCAAGTTTAATTGAACCGAAAATAGTACTTGTTATCTAATTTTAATTTCATTCACAGTATGTACTTTTTTTACTTGCGAAGTGAAAATTGTCTTTTAGGTTATTACGGCCAATAAAAAATAGTAACTAGGTGTATTTTATTTTCAAACCCTTGACATCGGCTAAAGCTTGGCGTTCAAAATAAAATACACCTAGTTATCATTTTTAATTGGCCGTAATTAGCTAAGGACAATTTTCACTTCGCAAGTAAAAAAAGTACATACTATATTGTATTTTTAATAGGCCCTTCAAAATAATGTTTGTCAACCCGAAATTAGGATATGTAAATATGCACGATTTAGGAGCCATTATAAATTATCTCTTTGGACAAATCGAAAAAACTTTCATTTGAGATTTTAATCTCAATTCAAAGAAAAATTGAGTAGATATTTATTGACATTAATTTTATTATAGAAAGTCATGACACTATTTTCACCGCATGTTAAGGTGCTCACCGTGAACACTCTGCAAATATTTGAAAACCTCTTTTATGAGACGGATGCTTTTATTTGTATCTACTCGTATGTATTTTTGTTTGAACCAATTTTTCGGCCATTTTCAAAGAATAAATTTTCGGGCCCTTCTATTCCGACGTGCCGGAAAAAGTTTTTATTCGATGTTACGGCCACTTCAATAATGAAGATGATCCTTGAGTGAATTTTCAATAGGAACGTTTTTCCTACAAAAATTTATTGGGTGTTTCCGTATACATAAAGCTCAAATTTGAAGAACGGCTTTTATTGAGTGACAAAATGTATTTGAGGCAATTTCTTGATCAGGATTATTGATAAATCACTCAATTTCCGGTGTCAAAAAATAAAATAATCAAATTGTAGCACGAAAAAATTTTACTTTTTTCGAATTAACATGTTATTTTACAATTTCGAAGAATTGTCAGCAATTGAAATTGTAAATCGGTCTTTGAAATTATCTGAAATTAAGCTTCCTCATTTTTTGAAACGATCAAAACTTTCAAGCTTGATGTAAAAAACTTTCAAAAACCTTTTTTGTGCTCAGAGTAATGTTTTTTAAGACCTGCAACTGAAAAATAATTCAAGAATAATAAGCAGGCTTGTAAAACGGATGGGATTTGCGTGGGTTTTCCATCCCTTTTTTGCGTAGCTTTAAGAAAAATATAGGTGAAAAATGTGGATGAGGTTAGAAAATATAGTCGGGGATGCATCCTTTTACAAGCCTGATAATAAGCTGGCAAAAAATCTACTGCCAGTCTTTTCATGTAAAATTTCTAAAATTTATCAATCAAAATGAATAAGTAACAAACCAAATACCTTCATCGATAAGGAGTTTTCATTTTTAGAGTCTTTTTTTTAGTTTTCGCTGTAAAAAATTAAAAGACAAAAAAACTTTCAGGAGTTGAAAAAAGATTGACAAAAAAATTTATGTAACATGTGACAAAAAAACAAATTTCAATTTTATTTATCAGATGAACTCGAACTTGTTTAAGAATCTAAATTTTCCATAAAAAACGTAGTAGTGAAATTATTGATAAGAAATTGTAATCAAATTTTTTCTCAAAAAATGTTAATTTAAAAACATCTTAATTTTTTTGAATACAAAACTTCTTTTAAGGGGTAGCAGCGATGTGGAAGATTGGTACATTTTTCGGAGTGATTTTGAAAGAAAAAAATATGAAATTTTTTATTTTATTTTTATCTTCATAAAAGTGTTCATTCTTGCAAACGTTATATTTTAATACTCAACAACTCAAGTATCTGTAAAAATATCAAAAATTTTCATACAACTCCATTTCCAACTTGACCCAATGTGGGATTTTTTTAAAGGCGATATTTATAAACTTCAGACGAACTTTCGGGTGTAATGCACTAATCAGGAGAATCATTATCCACATGAAAAAATTCTTAAATATGAAATTTTTTCCATGAAAAATAGAGAAAACAGCTTTTTAGGAAAAAATTGACCTTCAATTAAGTTTAATATAAAAAATGTCCTGATTTTCAAAAGTAAAGTAGCCTATTACACCCGCAATTTTAATAGTTTTTTTGAAAAAAAATAAATTTTTCATAAATTGCGTGCCAAATGGCACAAACCGCTGTCACAAAGCAAGTGTTGTAAATTTCATCAGTAGTTCAGAGTCAATCTTCGATTGACCCTTCCATCGGTTGAAATGCGGAAATCAAATAGATACCTGACAATAACACAACTGATTCGGCATGATTTTTTAAGGAGAATTTACAAAATCATAAATAAAAATTTTAAACTTGATTTGCTAAAATTTTTCATAATATTTCTAAAAAAAGTCGACAAAAAATGACAAATGAACATGTTATGATTTTTTAAACAGCATTCAGAAAATATGTAAACATGCATAAAAAAAAGTTAAAGTGGCTATTTTTTTCGTTTTTATTCACAAATTTTAGAGAAAAAAACAAAAAAAATTTTCGTGAAAAATGCGTCAAATTTTAATAAAATTTTGAATTTTTTTTGAAAATTTTACGAATTTAAAAATAAAAGTTCGCACTCAAATCTTTCCTAAAATAGATAAAAAATGGTTTCAATGAGCTGATACACATTTATTCTGGTTCAGCTAGCAATAACGAGCACAAAAAAATAAACCAACTAATAATTTTCGTAAGTTAAATTGACGCCAGTCTGCCACATCGCTGCTACCCCCTTAAGTCTTCAAACTGAGAAATTCGATTGGTGGACACGCTATCCATATCCCCTATTCACACTTTTGTTAATATCCCGGCCCTGATTAGGAAACGTAGTGTGTTTTTAAGTAGTAGGGCCGGGATATTAACAAAAGTGTGAATATGGGATATCCGGTTAACCTCGTCACTCGTTTGACTATTGATATCCCCCTGAGGCACCAGAGCCACTTTTATGGCTCGACTTTGAAGCTCTTTTTTGTTTGAATTTTGCATTTATTTTATGACTTTGACTATTATCCGAAAAGTTTAAGTGTTTTCGATTAAATTATTTTTCGGTCATTGAGATAAAGGATAGACTTAACTTTATGGATGATTATATTTAGATAATTAAAAATTTCAGAACTTTATTGAGGCTGTGGAATAACGAAGTTGACTCACGCTGTACCCTAGAAAAAACTATACGATTTTTGTAATAAGATGTAAATTAAATAAAATAGAATAAAAGCTTGGCTTTCTAAATCTGGTCTCCGATTCAAAATACCTTATCGGGGGCATCTATAAAACGATAATTCTCACCTCTGAAATAGTGAAGTTATTGATAAACAATATGTCTGCTTATTATATTTCTGCTACGCTTTCTCATTGATGAGCAATTTTTCTGTTTTCAAACAAAAAGAAATAAAAAAAGTTCTAAATTTAGTAAAAACATTATTATTTTTTTAAAAGATGGTCAAGACGTATTTCCATAAACTGAGTCTTTAAGACTTTGTTTTTAACAAATAATTTGTGAGATTAAGCGCATAAAGAAAAATTTCTGAGAAATCCAGAAAAAAAAGAAGGATGAAATATATTTCGAACGACTCATCAAAAATTTTTTTTTCATTTTTCAAAAATTAATCGCAATGTCTATGGGCGATTTGAACCTTAAACTTCTTTTTCAATTATTTTTTGTCTTTTCCGGTCTTTTTAAACAAAAATGAAGGCCACTTTTATGGCTCTATGAGTGAGAGGGTTAACCTTTTATTTCATTTCAAAAAAGTGGAAGTTTCGAAATTAAAAAAAATAGATAACCAATATAAGATTAAAAGATAACTTAAGAAGATTTATCTTGAATTTTCATTTAAAGTCTTTGGAGTATTTTATAACAGCAATTTTAAAGTCTGAAAATTTTTTGAGCCAATTTATCGGCTGGAAGCATCCAAGGGTTGACCTATGATTTAAAGTCTATAAAAACGGAATTGAACTAATTTTGAACTTTGAATTTATCCAATTCATTGCTAAGTAAAATCAGGCTTATCAATATTTAGGGCAACTAGAGTATAAGTTGTAAAGTATAAGTTATATCTGTATATACTGTTATTTACTGTATAACTCTTACTTTTTAACTTTGTAACCTGGTTTGGAATAATTTTGAACTTCGAATTTATCGAAATCAGTATAAAGTACACATTTAAGCATTAAAGCTTATCAATAATTTTAAGCTTATCAAATTCAGTTGACCTGATAAAAATTGTATCTCTAACCGCAGCGTATCAACGGCAGTATAAAATTCGGTGGGACAATATTTTTCTCTTACGGCTAGCAGTAATTTTCAAAGTCATATTTTCTCAAATTTATAAATAATTAAGTATAACTGAAAACGGTAGAGTTTAATAAAATAAAATTAGATTAATTAAAAATTATATTTGTCCATTTTTCAGCCCAGCCTAATCCCACTAAATCGCATACACCCAGTTTTGCACCAAAACTTTAAGACACCTGGACGTCATTAGCAGAGCAACTTGTATCGAAAACAATAAATATTCAAGTTATGCTGGAGACATTTACAAAACAATTACTTATTAGAAGGCGAATAAACCACCTTTTTTTAACAAAATGAATGGTTACACTAACTGAATTCTTATTTAAACTAATTTCAACATTAAAAAATAACGATTGAATAAATTTCTGAAAAGCTAAATTTTATTTTAAAGCCATTTTATTTATTATGCCTATCTCTATAAATTAAAATTAACAAAAATTCTCTAGAAATCTGTTCAATAATTTTTTGTGAAGACTTCTGCGTAACTTTTTCATTATTATAAAAATGGTTTGATAATGATAATAAATCGAAAACGTTAACAAAATTATATCTTTTAATTTTATTTTAAGTTACAATACAGTTGTTAACAGTAGTTTCTTACGTACGAAAACGACAACTTTTTAGCGTGGAGTGTTCAATAAAAACACAAGTTGTGAATTAATAAACTTGATAGAGAAGTTAACCACTTGGTTAACCGCGGTTTATTAAATTTTGGATCAAATATGAAACTCAGAATATGCGAAAAATCGTCGAAACATTGTTTTAAGGTGTCTGATGTTATATTTTCTTGGTACTGAACAAATTTTTCGTATGCTCTGAGCATTTTTTTTGATGAGCATAATGCTCATCAAAAAAAAATATATTTTCAGAAAAAAGGTTTATCAAAAAATTCTAGTTTTTTTAAGTCTAGTCTTTAGAAAGAAAATTTGAGCTTGAGGCCCTTTCCAAGTTAATTAGTACTTATATATACTTCTCCAAAAAACTTTGTCACATGCGGATATCCACTTCTACTTACACCATTTTATTTTTAGTCCCCTGAGGTCTCCGCTGGGATTCCTCTTAATATTTTCTGCTAATACCCGAATTAGTATTTGTGCATGTTAAAAAAACTCATTTAATTGCGATTATAAAAAGTGTCTGTTTATGTTAAATGAAGTAAAACATGCGTCGTGGGAATTTTAACAAAAAAGTTTTGGACGCAAATGTTGAAATGTTTACGTATTCTATCCAACAATTTTACACACTCATTATCACTTGATCTAACCATCTGGAAACAATTATTAAGACTAAAAAATTTTAACCCTCGGAAATTAACGGTGACATTTTAGGAATTATAATGCAACGATTCGGAATTAATAAGGTGAACAAGGGATCATAAAATAAAGAAAAAATGAGCTGATAATAGTAAATTATCAGAATATACATTAATAAGTGACGTTGAAATTCAGAAAATAGTTTAGGGCTACTCATATCCTGTTCAGAGTGAAATAACATAAAAATTGGAGAGAGAGAATTCTGTGTGGTGTAGGATAGGGATTTTAAGCGGAGTGTACAATTTGTACAGGCCGCCTGTCGGCCAATCAGCGCCGCTTATTTCCCAGTCTAGTACATTTTGTGTTTTAGACTCATTCAAATTTAGAAATTAATTGAGGGCCAGTTTTCCCGATTTGTAACCTCTTATTTTAGTTTTGAAATCAAAAGTTTTGGATAACTAAAGAATTGTAAAATTTGGAAGTTTTGCGGGAAATCGGTTTGTCGGGACTCGGCGTTTTTGGCGCTAAGACTTTTCCATATTTCTATATGTTTCAAAAAAGTATAAAAAAGTAAAACAATTTGGAAGCCATTTGTTAATTATAAAAATTCATATTAAATTTTTTTAATTTTTTGAAAAATAACAAAAAATATTTTGAATAATAAGACCTTTTTTTGTTCTTCCGTCTATATTTTTTTTGTTTTCGTCCATATTGTCCTTATAAAAAGACAAACTGAAAAAAAGCGTAAGTCTCGCTCATTTTATTTTCATATTAACGATATTAACCTGAGTCTGACAGCCAAAGTAGTATTTTCAAAAATAAGAAAAATATTATATTTCTCAAAAAAAACTTTGTAGTCTGATTGTCAAATGGAACTGATTTGGCAATAAAAGTTAAAAGTATTCATACGTTATTTAACTTCAGATCTAAACATTTCCAGTATTCCAAATTCTTGATCGATAGCCAGTTCTGAGCATTTTACAGATAAACAAATTATTCTTAATTTGTTTAATCAAGAAAATTACTAAGGAGGATAATCTTTTTGTATAAAATAATTGATTATTGTCTTGTAGATATTTAAGTGAACTTAGTCGGCACTTATCATTTCAGACGAAGAATTGATTAAAAATTATTAAACTTGGTTCAACGACAAATTGCTGTCACCAATTCTGCAGATTTTCTTTATACCGTCGAGTGAATGAAAAGCGTTTTCGCGGTATACTTTTTTTTATCATGATTGACCTCTTAAATGCGGATCATTTTTTGATACGCCATTCTTTAATTTTTTTATAGTTCGTGAATTAAAGATAATCATAATTACGAAACTTGAGGGGGTACTCAACTGTTTTTAAATTCAGGTTAGGGACATAATAAATGCACCAAATAGCTTCAGGAAGACCACAAAATGCATTTCTGCTCTAATCATAAAGCAAATTTTCGAGATTTTTCTCAAAATTTTCGAGTTTTTTCAGATTTTTTCTAAGTATTTTTTTTGGAAAAAATACATTAACTTCAATTTGAATGTAAAATTCTAAAACTACAATGTAAGTAAAAGTGAGGAGCACCTTTTTACTTCAGTTTTGCAGTGGCCTTAATTTGAGCATACTTTCGGTACAATCGGATAGAAATAATTTCCTAGAATAAACTCCAAAAATTGACGTCCGGTCAGTTTTCACTGAAAATTGAAAACACATGTTTCTTCAAATTACATTGAATTTAAAATAAATGTACCGAGTTTTTTTCGAAAAAATTTGGTTTTAGTTTGAAATTTTCACGTTTTCTTGATTCTAGAATATGAGGGATCAAAATTTCAACCTATGCAGATTTTTTGTTCAGAAGACCATGAGCTTTCATTTGATGGTTCTTTCAACTCAATGAATAAATTTTGATTTCTATTAATTATGAAAATTGACTTCCGGCTGAACTAATCTGCAATTTTCTATGAATAGACCGATGATCAAAAAAAAGTTTCCACCAGAAATTGAGAAGACATGTTTCTCCGAATAAAACCTAATTTTAAAAAATTGTACCGAGTTGTTTTTGAGAAAATTGAACTACAAATTCTTAATATTATAAAATAACGGTTTTTAATAATTCTAGATCAAAACTCGATCGAAATTTTTGCGAAATACTCTCGATAACTGTCAACGTAGTAGAAATCGTTATTCTGAGAAAATTTAATCAGTTTCCATTGAGCAGTTTCCGAGAAAAAAGACATTGGAGTCAAACTAAGTGTTTTAGAACTCTACTCCCACGGTGGTGTGGTGCTCAAAAATTGTTTTTTTACTTTTGATCGGGAGCAAAAGGATAGATCTCCATTTCAGGGTTTTCAGAAGTTCTATAACTTGTTTCGTTTTCTTTTGAGCTTTGATCTAAAATCTCAAAAACCGTTGAGTACCCCCTTAATATCGGGATCAGCAAGGTTCACATTCCAAAAATTCCTCAAAGCTGAAATTTTCCTTGATTCAGGGGAGATCCATCATCGCCGAATGATTTTTCCTTATAAATAGGGCGAGCATTTTCGGCGATATTGGTACTTCCGGCGGTAAAAGAAAAGAAATAAATTTTAAAAATAAAAAACGAGTAGGCGTTTTACATGACGTCATAATTTGAAAAGTTTTCATCTTCATAAGGAGTTTAACAAAAAGTTAAAATCAAGATTTGGGAAATTTTTATCTTGAAATATAACGTCATTCATAACGCACTCAAAGTAATTTAAGAAATAAAACGCCCACGCTATTTCGGCGAGGTTGGCTTTTTCGTCGATTTGGGCACTTACAGAAATTAAGCTATAAATCGTGATATAGTGTAGGTTTTTTCGCCAATTTTGGAAAATTAGGCCAGCATATGGGGCCTTCTCCTGTACACAGAACTTACTCCTTTCACTGGTAGAAATACGGACCAAAACAGTTTAACCAGTCAGAGACAATCCTAACCAGCGGTCTTCATAAAGAAAATTAAACCATATCGTACTGGATCATATCGGCTGTGGGGGAAATTTCAATGATACCGGACTAGATCGGATCGAACGGGGTGAAATTTCTTCTATACCGGACTGGATAGGATCGAAAGTGTTTGAAATTTGAAGTATACCTGACCGGACCCCTGAATCAGGCGCCCTGATTCCATTACTTTCGCTAAGAAAGCTACATTCTAGATTGAAATTTCATCGTACAATACGGAAAATGTGTTTTGATTTTCCATCGAGGAGATCGTCGTAGGTTAAGCTATAGGAGAAAAAATCATAAGAAAAAATACGAAGGACCAAAAATCCATTTTCCGTGTTGTATTTTAGTCAAATTCAAATTTGAATCAAAAAAGTTGTGTGTATCCCGCGAATCAAAAACTTCAGGAAGTTTAATATATTTTTTTAATAAAGCCTATTTTAGTAATTTGAAAAACCATAGTAATTCTATCCAATCTGTGCCAAAAACAATGGAATATGTTACATCGAGTCGGTGATTAGTGTACTCATTTGGGTACGCTAAGCACGCCCGTGCTTTCCGTACCCAAATTGGTCTGCCTTAATTTTTGTTTATTAAGGTCAATTTGGGTACGGAAAACATGGGGGTGCTTAGCGTACCCAAATTGGTCTGAATGAAAAATATGTTGTGAAAAACGCAACCTCATGATTATGCGTCATTAGGGTTGTTGAGCAATTTCACCGACTGCACTGGAGCACAGTGGTAGGCATAACTTATGCCGCATAAGAAGGGTCAGTACCGGGAGACTTAACTGTAAAACTAAACCCCGGATTCATTGAGTGTATGGAGTCAAACTTGCTCAAAAATAATGATACCCACCTAAGCAAAGTATAGTGAGGACAAAAAAAGTCGATTGGCCAATTTGGGTACGGAAAGCACGACCTCGTTACATCATATGGATTACCGGACCTCAGAGAACAAATCCTAAATATTTGAATGATTCAAACAACGCAAGATATTAGCACCCAATCAAAACCGTTGATTGCGGAATAGGCCGATTTCATTGGTCAGGTTGAGAAAGGATCAATCAATCAAATGCTCATATTTCGCATTTTTCAAATATTTAGGATTTGTACTCTGAGGTCCGGTAATCCATATGATATCATATGATCTAATTTGATTCCTAACTACTGGTTCTTAATTGAGTCCAATATAATATATTACTTTATTTCCTAACATGACATGTATTAGTACCAAGTTATTATTTTTGAATCTGAGCTTTATGCTTCTGTTCCAAAAAAATTATTTCATTTTGACATTTTTGGCAGTTATTTTTAAGTTCAGATATTCGTAAAAAATCTTACCATTTCCTGTTATTTTACTTTTCTTTGGACTGGCCCAAAAATATTTTCTTAAAGCTTATTTAGACAAATTCGTAAAATTCAGCAAGACCACAAAACAAAGTTTGTTTTGCATTTCCTTCAAAATCCGAATAATCAAATTATGTTTTTACAGCCCAAGATGCCATAATTGAATTTTCGGCGCTTTTTGGCGTAGTGACATGCTAAATACTCAAGTGTTATATCTCACTGCTGAATCGCCATCAAAATATTGATGGCATCATGTCATGACATGTTAAGAAAAATTCAAACTTTTTAAGACCATTTAAAGAAAAGCTTTTTAACAATAAAATTAGCCTTTTTGAAATTTTTGGTATGAAAACATGTGACTACTGTATATTCTCTGCTTTTCTGATGCGCACTTGGGTTTTTGCTATGATTTAAAGCCAGTAGGGAAGACAGTGTAGTTAGAACATTTCACGAATTTTAATTTTTTTATAAGCTTTAATTAATCAATTAATTAAATCAAAATGATAGTGCTCTCTACTGCTATCGCCGAACTCGCCAATATCACCAAAACCCTCAAGCAATTTTAAGTTTGACGAATTTGATTTTACGTAATTTACGTGGTATTAAACGTAATTTTTAGTTTTTGTATACTAAATATTATTAAGTGCGTCATGAATGACGTCATTTTCAAATTTTCGAACAACATTTATTCGTTTTCTATCATGTCATTTTAGATCTTTGCGTATACGTTCAAATTTGAATAAAATCCGTAACGCATAGCCAGATTAATATTCAATTAATATTTCTTTAATTTTAAACCTACGATCATGATATGAAATCTATTCTTCTGTATTTTTTCTGACTTAATTGGATAATCTGTTAAATAATTAGACCTGGCAGCGGTTCAAGAATTTTCGAAATTATAAGTTTAGTTGCAAAATATAAGCCTGTAACCCCCTTAATTGTCACAAAACTGAAATATATCTGACACAAAATCAGGTTTTATAATTGCCTTATTGTCTTACTACTTAGAATAGTTGTCTTTTTTTTTCTATTTTGCAAAACGCATCCTCTGGAACAAATTTGAAATGGAAATCTAAACTAATTTTTCACCTGCCAGAATTTTTCTCACGATATTTAATAGAATTTACAGATGCGGAAAATGCTCAAGCATAAAACTTACAAGTTTGAATTTATGTCAAAACCAGCTGCTTTTAATGCGTTTTAACTTGCAGGCTCTTAGTTACGAACTGATTTAAATTTTCTGATGAGACGCAAAACGCACTAGTATTTTACGGATATCGGATTTGCATATTCCGATTCGGATAAGACGATTCAGAACACAAATCGATTGTGTTAAAAGAAGAAAAATCAAAATCTTAATATCTGAAACTTTAATTCGTCTGAACAGGCTGTTACATAATCGTACTGAGTTTAAAAAAGGTTTAAACTTCAAACGTGAATTTTTACGATTTTGTGACTCATGCATTAATGAAAATAACCAAAAATAAGGGATTTTCGTATTTGACCCTAAATGAGTTCATATGAAAAAACTTGACCCTCAATAATTATCCCCGAAAAACTTACAGGTTTGTATTTTTCCCTTCGTAGCTTTTATTTGTTTTTATCTGAAAAAACGCAAGAAGCACTAATAATTTTCAGATAATCGTATTTTTCGATTTGTTTATCCCGATTCAGAAAAAAAAATCGATTGTGATAAAATAATTCAAATAAAAATAAATATAAAATGTCATTTTTACGAGACGAACTTTGATAATCGTGTCAGTTTATATTTCAAAATTAAAACTGAAAACTTTGAAACTTTTTGGTGCCAAAATCCTTCCATGATCTTTCCGTTCTATTAAAACCAACAGTTCTAAGAATGAACTTAACTGCTACAATCGCAAACTACTTCTGGACTCACAATGATTTCATGGTCACGCGTGACCATGGTGTTTAAATCAAGCGTATAACCGTTTAAAATTAAAAGGCATCAAATGGTGATAAGAAAATATAAAAATCTCTCTTTTTAGCATGATTCACGCAATTAAGGGCATACGTAATACGAATAAAGGCTTAATTTGACATTTTTAAATTTGTAGTATACAAGTTATATAATATAACCGTCACCAATTTGGGTGCTGAAACTACAAAAAAAATTGCATGTTTTTATTAAAATGTTAACAAAATCAGCTCCTTAAAAATAAAAAAAAACTATTTTTAATGACAAGGTTTAAGGGGGTGGGTGTCGGTTTTTTTTGAGCCCTTTATAAATTAATTTATGATACATTAATATCGGTTATGACTAAAGTTGACCCAAGGATCTCATGGTGGCAATTATTTTTTTCAAAACAATCTAGAAAAAATCTAGAATTTCAAAATCTCGAATATTTTTTGCTTTAACCCGCATAAAACCGGTATTCCACCATGAATCTGAACATTTTTTATTTGGTGAATATGACCACGAAAACGGCATGACATTAAAATTATCGTAAATGTCTTAAATCGAATTTTAGAATTTTCAATTATTTTAAGCCAAAAATGTTAAACCTAATATCGAATTTGACGCTGATTTGGTTAAAAATTTGATTAGCTGTAAGCCAACTTTTTGATCAGTGAAATCTCAGCTTCAATTTGTTGGTACTTTGTTCCATCAGACGAACTTTTTTGTCGGACTTTTCATTTCCGGTTCACTTCCTATTCAATTTTTTAAGAATTCTAGAATTTTATTCAAAATTCCTTCTGATCACTTTTACCGCATTATATTATTCTACCTTAGTCGAAAAAATGGCTTGATTCTAACATTCGTCAAAAGAAAGATAGAGTTTGAACGTCGAAAACTGGCAAAATCGCCGTTCAAGTGAATTCTAGAAGAAAAAAAGTCAAAAATCGAAAAATTCCTTTCATCACTTTTTTGTTCTCATTTATTCGCTACTTTGTGTAAATTTTGAGACGCTTTGTATGTGGGGTCTAAAAGAAGATAGATTAAAAAAAAACGTTTAGGCTCTAGAATAGACTCCCAGACCTGGTGGTGTGATGTAACAAGGTTAACTTTGAGATGGTGTAATCGTTAGACGAAGGCTAGATCTACAAACGGTATCCTCAGTTTTTACAACTGCCTTAGATTTGATCTGAGGCGTGATTGAACAGGTACCAAAAAGCGACACCCACCCCCTTAAGGCCAATTTCAAGTTCATCGTATAAGCTTGTAAGTACTCTCAAAAGAATCAAAGAGGTCGACTTTCTAACAAAAATATTAGCTCTTACGTGTAAAAGTTTTTGCTCATTTTCCTCATCGAGGTTTTTTATCTAGCTTACGTAAACTTCTCCAAACCCTTTCCTACTGTCAAAATCTTTTAGCTCATTTACATGATCATTAAAAGTTTCAATAGAAAGAAAAAAAAGCAACTGTGGGTGAATTATATACTAACCGAGTTACTAGAGAGCAAAAAATAGTCAAATTTTTGAGATTTCACAATGAGATTATTGCTCTCTGGCGACCTTTTAGTACATAATTGACCCATAATTGCTAATATTTTGATCAGAAAGTCGACTCTTCCGATTTTTTTGAGGGTACTTACGAGTCGCTACGATGAACTTTGAAATTAACGATAATTTGATATACGGTAAACAATATACGGTCTTTCAAAAAAGTACTCAAATTACATAAAAACAACTTTGAGGATGATCTTCAAACGTTTTTAAGAATATTTTTCCATTACACCATAGTCCGAATAAAATCACGTGACGAAATAATTCAAAAATAAGGTTTGAAATATCTCATAAATGAATCCATATTTCTTGAAAAATAAGATCACGTGACTTTTTTGGAAGATACCATTATGTTAAAAACTCTTAAATGAGGTGTTTATTATCCACAAATTTTTTTGGCGTAATTTGAGTACTATTTGTGTACTTGAACCAAAACCTTATTTCTTAATTTGAAGGTCATGTGATCGTTTTTGGACTCCGGTGTAATGGGAAAAAACTCTTGAAAACTTCTAAAAAACTTATTCACTTCTTTCAAAAATTGATTTAAGTAGTTTTTGCAAACCTTATTCCTTGAATATACAGTCACGTGATCATTTTCTAGTTATGGTTTAATGGGAATAAAGTCTTAGAATTTTTTTCTGATCCCGCGCATAGCCTTTTTTTGGTGATTCGTTTTTTTTGCAAAAAATGAGTATTGTAAAACAGTAAAAATTTCCAAAAGAAAAGGCACAACCGTCAATTATTTAAATAATTGATCGATCGCTTTGTCAATGCTACTGTAGCATTGCTACATTCATAAATGATTAAAGGTCCTAAATTGCGATTAAATTCCTCACACCCAGAAACGAGAACTTCGCCTCACAACAAAAAGCCTATCTAAAGGCACTACTTTGAGCGCTTATCACGGGAAAACTGGAAAGGATATCAATTCACTCATTTTTCACTGATTGAGATCAAGGATAGAATTAAGTGAATAACACGTAACCTTTGTAAATTTCGAAGTTTGTGAACTAGATAACTGCGAAAGAAAAGAGAGGTTCACTCACCTTGTATTGCTTGAAAAACCATACGTATTTTAAATAACATATAAGTCACAAATAAACAAGTAAAACACTAGCTATTTATAGCTGGTCTCAGATTTGAAATATGATATTTCGATCTCTTACAAAACAATTATTCATATCGCCGCTTCAAAATATATGCAGTAAAATGTGAAAAATATTGCTAATCAGCTGACAATTCAAAATCGGTACCACCTCATGTTCTACACTAGATCGATTTGTCTTTGTCGACTTTATTTGAGTTAAATTGCCGTTCAATTCTTTCGAAAAATAATTTTTTGAAATTTTTTTTTCATTATTTTGAGTTACATAAAAATCACTAGTGAAAAAATTATTCTTCCTATAGAGACTGCAGAAAAAATAAACTTATATCAAAAGAATCCTCAAATACTTTCCTAAACACTGGTTTCCTGAGAATTTTGATATTATTTATCGTTTTCACAGAATTTATTTTTTAAGAAACTTTGGCAAAAATCCTAAAAAAAAGTAGGAAAAAATAACTTTTGAACGGATGATCGTATAAAATTTTCAATAATATTTTTGGTAATAAAATTGCAAACTATATAACATATTTGAATTGTAGGTCTGTGACGATGTTATTTCTGCGCAGTTTTGGCTCCCGAAATTTGTTTTGCCTTCAGATAGTCAAAGGGTGTGAGGAGGTTAAAGAAGTCATGGTCGCGCGGGACCATGAAAAAATTGTGGGAGTTAAATAAATCATTATAATTTATAACACTCAAGCATAAAAATTTAAACTAGCGACTCGAAATTTATTATGTCATGAGGTTATATAAGTGTTTAATGAAATTTAAATACTATTTTTGTGGTCAATAATTAACTCTAGTTTCTATGTTTGTATAATTACGTTCGTTAGCAGTAAAGTTGTATTTTTTTTTCGATAAATGTAAAACTTTATTAAAATAAGATTTTTGGACAGTAAAACATAATAAAGTTGTCAAAATCGTGCAACAGTCACCCCGCACGGTGCTTTTTTTGAGGGTGAACAGGGAACTTTGGATTCCTATGATGGATTGAAATAAAGAATATCGGAAAAGAATCAGCTCGCGAAAAAAAAATTTGCCCGAGCCCTTTTTTCAAATCCCTGGTCGCTGATTGGCGGACCTTATTGGGACATATTGACGCTTAAACATGGCAACCAACATATTCCTTGCAAGATTCTAAGCATTTTGATAAAATAAAATTGGAAAAATTTATTTTCTAACCTTTCAAAATTGCAAATGAAAATTTTCAAATCACAGAAAAATGAAAATTTCAATCACAGAGCAGTATTTCAAAAAAAAGGCTCGGGCAAAAAATTTTTTTCGCGAGCTGATTCTTTTCCGCTATTTTTTATTTTAATCCATCATTGGAATCCAAAGTTCCCTATTCACCCTCAAAAAAAGCACCGTGCCCCGGATGAAAATCCGAGGTGTTAGGCAAATTTTACTTACAATTTTTATGATTTGTGACTTGGGTTGCTACTTTGCAATAACCCATTTTATCAGCAGCAGTTGTACAAGAAAACTATCGCTAAAAAACAAGTTTCAGAGCAAAAAACAAGTGCCTTTGCAAGTTTCGAATCGCAACGAATAGTACACTTTGAGATGGTAAGACGGCGGTATTCAAGCAAAAATAAAAATAACTAGAAAATTTTCAATATTATCCGCCTACGCACTTTTAAATCGTAGAATACATTTGAAATGATTATGACATATATGTTTTTGCAGGGAATGCGGTTTATGAGAAATAATCGGCCAAATTTGCGGTCTGACCTTTCAAACGCATATATCGGGTGGCCGCATATTCAAATTTAAATATTTGTCCTTTTTGAAAAGCCGCTTTATTTCCTTGAAAAACTGTCGCTACCGTCATAAGGTTTCTCGAGCTATTTGCAAAATTTGATATTTATTTAATGAACACAAAATTTATATATTTGCAGGTCAAACGGAAATCGAAACATATTTTATATTTTTCACCGAAGGGATTACCTTTTCAATATTTATTCAATTTTAATATTTTTGAAAAATAGTTTTTCTTTGGTATTTAGTATTTGCCAACAGGGTTGAGGATTGACATACGGGACAAATAAAATGCTTTGTTGTCAAAACAAATCGTTAGGCAAATTTGACTGAATAATAGTTTGGGACGGTTTTATTTGAGCTAGTCATGCAAAAATATATAAAAATGGGCTATTTAGCAGCTTAATAAGTAAAGCATGCAAATGAATTCGAAAAAGATTATCAAAACATGAAATTTATTTGTTCACCTTTTCTTAAGAAACAACAAATTACAGAATGGCTTAAAAATGCTATCACAAATTGCTTTCGTCAACTCTAAGACTAATTAAGGCAGATATCAGTTTTTAGCATTGAAAATACAGAATAGTTCTGAAAAACTGGAAAACATTTTCAGGAAACATTTTCGGATTACATTTTTTTATTAATTAGACCTCGAAAATTTAATAAAGCGAAACGTTGAGTTAACAATATTTGTCGTTGATTAAGTTTCAAAACTGATCTTTAGGCTAGTCTGAAAAAATATGATAGTCTGCCATAAGATGATGATATAATTTAGAAATTGCAAAGTAAAATATTTTTGGTGATTTTGACAAGATTAAAAGCTATTGAAATTTCAATTTTTTTTAATGTAAGATTGCCAAATCATTTTATAGTGCTCAGTAGTCCAACAATTACAAATAGTTCGAATGTTTTATTAAGTAAAACGTTTGAAAGATTGCGCACTTTCGGCTCATTGCACGCTTTCGGATGATTAAGGGGGTACTGTTCACTATGAAAATTTATCTGTTAATTTTAGACCAGAATTATTCGGCAAAAAAAAATCACAATGGTGGTAGTCTCGTCATTTACAGACGTCTAGTTTGGCAACCAGGAGACTTCAAAGACCGGAATTAAGCCATTTTTGGCCGAAATTAGAGACAATTTTTCTTGGTAACCACAGATCTGACTTTCAATTTTATTCTATTTATACAACGAAGTTATGTAAGACTTTAATGCGGCCGAGCCTTTTTCGATACAGATGTTAATTAAGGAGGTAGCAGTCGCAATGTTTCTAGGGCACTTTGACGCACAATTAAGGTCTGATATGAAACTTTCTGACAAATTAACATGCATAGGCGTTTGAACTATTTTTGCATGGATTTGAATAAACGTTTATGATTGGTCGATGCTTTAATCTTAACGTGTGTTTTTTTCAGTTTGCTTGAAAATTAACCGTATCAATTTTAAATTTATAAATTTTAAATTAATAATAATTTTAAATTTATTGTTTAAGCCTTATATGGATGACAGACCCTCAGAGGACAAATTCTTAATATTACATATTATATAGAAGAATGCGGAATCGGAGCATTTCATTGGTTGATCCCTTCCAAATCTTACCAATAAAATTTACTGCAATCTAGGGTTTTGATTGGGTGTTAGTTGTTTGTATCATTCAAATATTTAGGATCTGTCCTCTGGGGTCTGTAATCCATAATGATGATAAATAGTATTTTCCTTTTTTCAGCACAAAAAAACAAAAATGACTTTTATACAGAAAATTATTCAAAATATATATGCCAAAAGCGCTTTTATATATTTGCTCTTTGAAAACAGTTTATCTTGGAATAACAAAATAAATTATTTTGTAGAAAATTTAAAAATTAATCTTTTGTTTTTTCAACTAAAAATCAAGCTTCCTTGAAAGTAAGTTTATTAAACACATTTTATTTGAAATTATATATTTCACAGCCTTTTTAAGGGCCAAAAACAAACAAAATTTCTATGTTTTCTATAAGCTCCACTCATGTCTTATTTTGTTTTTGCAACAATCTAACCATTTGTTGTGACCCGTGAGAGACCCTTTCTTTAAGTTTGTTTTTTTAATATCTTGAAAAGTTGTTAATTTTTTATACCGCCTGGGTAATGCAGATAGATATGACTCTTATGTTAAGGGAGTGGGTGTCGCTGATTTGAGCCTCTTCCAAGGTCATTTCCTGCCAAACTAGCAGAGGTGATATTCCAAAAACATTTGTAACTAACAGAACCAACCTTCGCGGTAATTTTGAATTTAACAGTTATCTGATACAATCCCACCTACGCTTTTAAAAAGACACGCAGTTCGTACCTACTCCTTCAATTTTCATAATTTTTTATCATTTTTTTGTGTGAGGCTCCGGAGAAGCCTAACAAATAATGCAAAATTGCTTTTTTTCAAAATTTTGCTTTCGGCGGCAAAAAAAGCCAAAAAACGAAAACAAAAATTATTGATTTATTTATGATTTAAATTGAAAGTGCGCTCATTTGTTTTCTTTTGACGCTACCGAGTTTAAAATTGCACCAAAATCCTTGAAAGTGTTTGTGTTTACGGAAAAAATTATTTTGAAGCATTTTTTCCGGTTTCTAAATTTTGTCAAAAATTNACACGATTAATTTCAAACCAAATAAATGTCGAGAAATTCCATTCAGGAATAAATTCGTTATCAATGATAATAATGAAATGCGCCTATCAAAATGAAAAAGGTTTAAAAAAATATGAAAGCTAACTCGATCGAATAAACCGAAATTATTATTGGGATATTTTTAGTGAAGACAAAAACATCAAAATTAAACAATTTCCAGACATCTGAATTTTAGAGGAGGGTGAAAAAGAAGTAAACAAAATAGAGAAAA
The DNA here is from genome assembly GCA_004367855.1 of Oikopleura vanhoeffeni. Taxonomy (NCBI): domain Eukaryota; kingdom Metazoa; phylum Chordata; class Appendicularia; order Copelata; family Oikopleuridae; genus Oikopleura; species Oikopleura vanhoeffeni. The sequence continues at coordinate 249,024 of SCLH01000205.1, forward strand.
TTCGCCCGTATATAATTAAATATATGCTGTATGCAACTGTGCTAAGAAATAAATATTACTAAAGACGATAAGAAAACAGTACCAAGTAGTTAAGACAGTCCCTTAAAAAAAGAAGCAAATGAAATTAGCTAGGAAATGTTTACCAGATGAACAGTCACGGACCCAAATAAATGCTAATAAACATCTTAACCTACAGGAGGCGAATGTGACAGTGATAGAATACCAATTTATGGTAATACAAATGGGTTTTCCCGGATGAAAGAAACACTATAATGCTAAATTTTTGAGTTTTGTGCGGAAACCGTATAGAGAGTGTTACAGTAACAAATTGGAAAGTACATAAAATTCGAATACAAAAATAATGGCAAGATTTTATGATCTATCTCCATCTAAAGGTTTCAAAAACACGTACACCCTCAATGCACTAAAAATAGAAACGGTACCATGAAAATAAGAAGATAAGTAACCGAGCCTGGGATGATAATTAGATAGTGTATAGATTTCCTTCGAAAAAAGTGAAAAATAAGCCAAAATAAGATAGGCGATTTTTCAACCAATAGAAACTACGAATCGTTCGGTAATATACATGGAAAAAGCACGTAACACAGAGTAAAACGCTAAAAAACGCATATCTTCGGCAACATAGTAGGCAGAGAATAGCTGCCGTAGAACGTATCGGTTATTAGCGGGAGTAGATAGTGACAAATTTGTGCTGCATTTAATTGGGCAAGAGCTCGGAATGTTATATCGCTATAGGATACACTAATCGAAACGGCTAGTTGTGTAAAGGCGCGGCAGCATATCATTACTGCTGAATATGACAATGAAATTTTATCAAAAAAATCCCAGAAAACGAATTCAACCTTCTAGAAAAATTTAAAACTAAATGAAAAAGTTGACATTTAATACCGTCATACCTGTCGTTAGCCCCGCAAAATCATACAAAACGATATACCTAAAAATGCAAATCAGCGAAAAGCTATAACAGAGTATGTAGCTCAAATCAGATATCGTGAGGCTAAATCCCAGGGTTATGATGGGGTACATGCTAAGGAAACTTTAGGCTCTGTATACGTCATTTATGACTTTTATATAATATTTTGGTAAAAACTATGCACAATTCTGACACTGGTCTGAAAAATAGTTTTTGGTTTGTAAAAAAATTTTAGAAGAAAATGTACATCCAGAATGCGAAATAGTGAATGATTTAGAACGGAATTGTATTCAGCGAGGAGGGACAATCTTCAAAATAAACTCTATTGGCGATCGAAATTGCGCCTGTATAACATAACTGTATTGGGAGGGACTGAGGGAGAGAAAAAACCGGAAGGGAAACATAGAATGCAGGTAAGGGGGGCGTGTCTGATCAGAGACTTAGAAGTCGCTAGGCGATTTAGAGAAGCCGTGAGGTGAAGTTCAGAGCATATACTGAGGAGGTATTGTGGAAATGAGTTCAGGTAGAGAACTCTGGAGAAAGAAGCCAGGTGCTTCCAGAGATAAAATCCCAGAGAGGAAAATCACTGCCTTACACTGCTTTATGCGAAAGAATAGAGACGAATCAGTGATTGGATCGCGAGGAGTCCATTCCACTAGGATTAAGTAATACTATGGAAAATGTTGAATAATCATTTATATGTAAAATCGCGTACGACTTTAGTCACATATCCGTCTGAAAATTGTAATACATTGATCAAATGTCCTAAAAAACCAATAGACTTTGTAAATTTTAGTTTGAGAATGGGTTCATAACGAGGAGACGGTCCGCAGCATTTGCAGAACCCATGTCAGGGTCCATTAGGCTCACGATACTTATGATGAAAACTTACCAGAAAAAGTGAACGAATTTCCACGGTAGAGAATGGTGATTAGGGATAGGAATACTCTCTGAATTCCGAATCGAACATCCACTATTTTCAGTGACCAATAGTGGAAATATCCTTGGGCCAATGTCGGTAATTTGGAAAGCATAACGCCAAATAGATGACAAACACTTTCAAAATATATATTACGCCATAAAGTCCTTAGCTAATGTATTAATTATTAATGAGGGAAAACTTGTCATTAGAGACTATGAAAACGACCAAGGATTCGCCGACATAATGGCAACAGGCTACTTACTGAAGTAGATTCAAATTCTAGCGAAGGATATCAGAAGAACTTGAAATCCTAGGTGTAAGCAAATATAACGGCGTTCAACAGTGTCCTTTGATACAATAGGTATGTACGGCGCAGGAAAATGAAATGAAAAGAGTCCCTCACTAAAGCAGTCTTACTAAACGTAAAAGTAGCATGGCAAACTGTCTGGGAAAAATTTAAAATTAAGCCAGAACAGCCATTTGACTTACCTTATTCTGACTAAAATGTAATTTTGGACATAAAACTGACAGTAAAATTTCAGGCCCTAGGATAATGATACGAATATCAGATAATGTTATCATGGTATTCGTTGGACGAAGATATAAGACTCTGGGCAAGATACTGATCGTAGCCTATCAAGGCGAGAGCTCAACACTCAGACAAATTGAAATGGTAGTGCGGAAAAACAGTATTCAGAACTCACAAGCCCACAATGGTGGCTATATGCATCTCTAAACGATTGTGACTTCGGAATAGAGAATCAAAATAATTACGTCAAATATCTGCAGACCAGAGACATTCACCACTGACTATTGAATAATACTGTAAGTACTGCAGCTCCTAAAGGGATATAAAAGTTAAAGTAAGGCCAAGTACTAATGACAGCCAATCATCCAAGAACTATAATAAATGGGTGCTATGATATTGGATATATAAAACTACCTGTTCTATCGTAGTCTCTATGGTAGTACACCTTTACTGCATTAAAATACAGAACCCGCAATGAGTCTGTTATTCAACTCCACGGATGATGGAAGAATTGAGTCTTTTAGGTATGTAAAGGGAAAACAATAACAATTGTTTCTATTGAGAAACCTTGGAATAACATACAAACTACACAATTCTCTAGAACCTCATGATTTTCCAGGTATATAAAGCGGAGCGAAAATAGTCAAGTTTCGTCTTGGCCTAACAGCCAGACGTCAAAATTTAGACGTCACGGTGTTTCTGATTATAGCGTCTATTTTTCGGATAAAAATCAAGAAAATAATGGTCAGACTCAAACTTTTAAAAACCACTCTCACACTATAAATATGTTGTCTGAACCGAACAATGGGACAACCTTGAAGGAACTATACATACAATCTAGAAGAACATTTTTTAAATTATCCCAGCCTTTCGTGAGGGAACACAACTACCATTAAAAGAGCTCACAACTAGCTTTAACATATCTCCAGGAAGTAGATTTGAGTGCTTTTATGGTATATTTGTATTGGTTACAGTTTTCAATCCAGTCCATGGGTCTTTTGCTGAAGAAGTCTAGAACGTCAAATGCAAACGAGCAAAGGAGGGGAGAATTGGGCCTCTTTCTACTTTCTGTTGCGTTGTCAAAACTCCTATAAAATGAAACTCAACCAGGAACGACTTCCTTGTGTGTTTTCACGAACCAACAAATAAGCTAGTTTTCGGAATTTGAAGGGAATAAAGGCAGAAGTGAAAAATTAGTTCCAATTTGAGAAAATTTTGTTTTGCAAATCTGGTAAAACCAATAATACTTCCATGCCGGATTAGTGTGCCATTCTTTAAGTCGTTTAATTTTCTCAGATACAGGAGTGTCAGGTCATTATTGAACCAGTCAAAACTATTTCAAAGGAAAGTGAAAATATTTCTGGAAAAAACCTAAACTGGTAGATTATTAATACAATCGGCAGACAGATTTATTTTTTTAAATATTTGCAGTAAATACAGTGGGTGAGACCAGACCTGCGCAGCAACACGGACTACAGTGCGGGCCAGGGGGCGCGGTGTGTCGCTATAGACGTGAGTTGAGCGTCGTCTCGGGGGGGGTTCGTCGGCAGGCTATTTCAAAAAAAGTATTGCCATTGGTCTCAACTGTTGCGCATTAGCGTCCACGACGAAAGGTGTGTGCCGCATTGGTCACCTAGTCCGATTTTCTTTTATTTGTATTTTTCTGGAGCACGTTATACATACGTTTTTTCGATATTCTGTTTACGGATTATATAAATTTTCAACAACTCAATATGTCAAATTTCGACAGTCGGGTGTGCTATGCCCATTTGGGTAGCGCTAGACACGGCCGCATGCTTTCGCGTGCCAAATTGGTCTGCATTATTTTTTATTCAGAGCCAATTTTGGTATGGAAAAGCACGCCCTGGTGCTTTTTGCCGTACCCAAATTGTCTTGTAATAAACAAATATGTTGTGAAAACGCACTCGTCGAGGTTATGCGTCCAAATTAGGGTGTTTAGAATTTCAACTATATGTATAGCACAGTAATAGGCATAACTTATGCACATAATAGAGTCGTAACCCGAGGAGACTGCCATGCTGCAAAAACAACCACCCTTAAGCCCGGATTCTATGTTTAGTGGGTCAACTTTCTCAAGACAGAATACATTCCGACCATGAAAAATTTGAGGCCTCCAAGTGGTCACAATTAGTGCATGAATAAACAAGCTCTTCGCAGATAGAGTCTGCCGGGACTGTGACCTCTTCTTATGGCCGCAGAAGTTAGCTATGACTGGCCGCAAAGTCAGTCGTGGATTCCTGCAACCACCCTAATATCAGCTATAAATCATGACGTTGCGTTTTTCACTAACATATCTTTCATTCCAACAATTTGGGACGGAAAGGCAACGGGCGGTGCTTTCCGTATCCCAATTGGTCTGAATAAAAAAAAATACATGCAGACTAATTTGGTACGGGAAAGCAGCGCCCGCAAATTTCACAACATATATATAATTTATCGTATAAATTTATCAAAATTCATGGCGAAACTTCGAAAAAATTTGCCATAGAAAATTATCAAATTTGCGAGTGTGCCGCCATGTGGTTCATACGGTTGCCCTTGGTCACTGTTGCCCATTGGTCTAACCCTGTAAATGGCCCTCTCTGAGTTGATGCGCATAATGATTGAAGTCAGAATGATAATAAGAGAAATGATTGGCTGCTTTCAGACGCTATAAAATATCTATATATGTTTGTTTTCAAAGATCATTGTTGCGAGACAAATGAAGAATCACTGGTGGGGTCCTGCACAACGAGTCGTAAAGTACTTGGCAAAGTAATTTGTGTGAGAAAAAAACTTACCCCGAAACAAAAGATTTCCATAAAGTATTTGTAAACATATTTTTCATACAAAAAGCGACCGTTCAACAGTTAAATTGAAAACATTTTGGTTCAAAGATAATCTCAATTTTTATGCTCATTAGTGAGAGTTCCATACGTCAATTTCCCATTGTTAAAAGTTCGGTCCGGGATATAATCAAAGTATGTAGTCTAACATTGTTAGATGAATACAGCTAAGTGGGGCCTACGAGCTTTTTGACGCGTGGGTGGATGGAATGGATCGGGCAGAGAATGATTTCTCGGTTTATTGCGGGGAAACAAAAGTTAACGACGGTTCAACTAAAAGTAATTTATAGGCAGTGCGTATTCCGCATGATATTAAATTTTCGCAGAACTTTTGTGATATAAGCAGAAGTGAATATTTCTGTAATTATTTTTGCATCGACTGCCAAAGCTAAGTACAGGTCCGGCTTCTGCGTATCCACCTAACGCATATCCATAGTGGATTGAATCCACGTAACAACCCAACTTGGCTAATGGAAAATCTTTATCCAGAAATGTCGATAAACAAAGTGATAAACATTCCGACCATTTGTCATTTAGGGCTGAGGAACTCTGCCTCTTTTTTACAGCTTCGCTCATTCGGTCTGGAATCGCAGAAAAAAATATGAAGAAAACTTTTCTCTATAAAAAGCTTAATTAAAACATTTTTGGAGTAATAGTATTTCTGATCCGCAAATTTGAAGTTGTTAAAAGATCAATTTAAATTCAACACGATTTAATTTGTATATTCAAATTCAGGTTTGGTAATTTGCGTCTGCCAATACCATTTGTATCGCTATTTCAAATATTCACGATTTGTCAGCCGCAGGGCTGACTTAATTTATTGTAATTACGGGATTTCCAACGAGATTATTCCACACATACTCTAGTCAATTCACGTCACAAAAAAACGACCGTGTCTTTTAAGCTTTTAATCTATTCTATTCTGTAGCAAGTTTAGAACATCGCAAGTGTTTTGTCAACAGGCACACATATGTAAATAAATCCGGGATCGTCCGTTATCTCTGAAAGTTTGTCAGTTGAATTAATATCAGTTAGGATGTATTTAGCGCATTTGGGGAGTAACGGAAATACAGGAAATTGTCGATTAGAGATCGTAAATAAATAAATTCTCAAATTATTAAACATTAAAGGAGGTATACGAGGCGGAAGAATGTAGCGATTAACGTACAAATACTTTTACTAGCAACAAATATCGTTGTTTTGATAAGTGACTGAAATTTGGTTAAAACGATATCAGCGATGTTTTAAAAAGGTGGTTGCCCAACGATATTTTAAAGCTTTCCATGTCAAACTAATGTAGAAAGGATAATTATCACTAGATAACACCAAACATTGTACGCTAAACAGGAATTTTCGGCTTTGGAAACGTTGTATTTTCACCGACAGTTATTGCGTATAAATTACTGTTTTCGACAACTGGCATCTGACTCCAAGACCGATAAATGATTTAAATTGTTTGCTGAAGGTGGATTAACTCATGGTCTAGACATAGCTTGTGTCCAAATGCAGTCGTGATCCGTACGCTAAACAAGCAAAGTAACGGTTGAATATACACCGCAGTAAGGTGTTGGAGATGGAGTCAAGCAGTGAGGTCAATGGCAACACTTTAAGCCAGAGTTGCTCCCAAAATTAAAGGCTAGAACTGATCAAATGGCCAATAAGTTAGTGCAATGGAAAACAGTTTTGGGCGAAAATCGTGTGGCTCCAGCTGCAAACACCTACTTGTATATATGTCTTATTTTTCTTGATAACTAAGGGTACTTGAGCGTGTTTTGGCAATTTCAATGCTTTCATAGTTTGTCAACACCTTGGCAAATCAATGTATTCTGCATGCCGAAATCTGATTTCTTCTTTGCTTTCGACAAGTACTTGGCTTGTAACGAAAAAAAGAACCTAGAAAACTTATCAAATTTCTCCTTCATTTAAGATGGAAAAATGTCTTTTCTGTGGAAAACGGTTCTTTTGGTGAAACCTTATTTCTGATTATGAGTCACTATTTTTTGATCTATCACCCCAATACTTATACGTAATCAACAGAAACTGATTGAAAATACACTCTGAAAGGTTTTATTAGTGAGTCTAGAAAAATTGAAAAAAAAAATATAGCTTCATGATACATTTAAAACAATAATTCCGACGATTTTTCGTTAAAATATGTGCACAAACTAAAAAATTTCGGTGCATTTGCAATTTTGGTGGATTTTCAACCGAATGAATTTGCCAAAATTACTGTTTTGCACAACTGCATCCGACTCGAGGACGTAAAATTTTAAGATGTTTCTAAGTTGATAAATTAATGGTTATTTTCTTGGAGAGAAGATACAAAAATATGTCAAGGCAAAGCATCGGACCGGTCGCTGTTGGAAGTGAAATTGAAAATATTTGAAAATAGGTTAAGATTAATAATCGCACTGTACGGGGGTATGAGGCAATTATTAGTCTTGTTTGTGCATGTTTAAAAGTGAAATGTCGGTTTAGTCATGAAATATTCTGAAAGAGCGTGTCCTATGTAGCGTTTGAAAGGGTAGTTATCGTTTATCAAAAAGTACACAAAAGTTTTTTTTTATAAGTTTTCACATATCGGAAATGCTACGCCTAGCAAAAAATGAATTTTTTATTCGAGAAATGTACATTTGATGTGAAATATTGAAGAAACGTCAAAGTTTTTGAGCATCATACGGTCGGAAAATAGCTGCAGATTTCTAAAAGTTTTAATACTCTGCCAAAAAAAGTGTATTATCACGGAAATGTGTATCTAGTTTAGGGAACATCCCTATAATTTCGCCTTCGATGTAGCGTACATTGTATGAAAAGTGTTGTTTTATTCTGTGGTTAAATTCAAATATTAGAAATTTTCGTCACAACGACGTTAAAACAGTTGCAGTATATCTCATTTGTGGCAGCACAATTATCTGTAAAAAAGTTATTAATTGAGATTAGATTTGTTGTTAGAAAATTCGAAATTTCAAATATAATCCGAAGAAGTTTGCAAAATTTTACTGCTCTATGATACTTGGAAAAGCCCAAGAATTTTTGAAGCAAAGTACTTAAAATACGCATTCAAGATTTCATGCAAATTCATCTAGGGGCTTTGAAATCATGAAACAAAGTTAAATTCGCATTGTCAGAATGTACCAAGCCAGAGAGTAGCTGTTGAAGTAAGCCAGAAATGTATCGATTTGACTACATTAAAGCCAAGTTTGTCCGAAATCTGCTTTGTGAACTTACCTGCTTCAAATTTGCAACTTAATAAACGATACTGACTCCGAATCAAGATATAATTTTTCAAGTTGGCATGTGAGGGGGAATGTTGAAATAGTTTATCCAAAAGTATTACAAAGAAAGTGTATGTCCTTAAGGGAGTGGGTTCGGCTGATTTGAGCCGCTTCCCAGGGTAATTTCCCGCCAAGAATAGCAAGGGTAATATTCCAAAAAATTTGTTACTAAACAGAAACAAACCTTCGCGGTAATTTTGAACTCAAGCAGTTAATCGGAGAATACAATTCCCACCTACGCCGACAGCCTACGGCTGTTAAACAGGCTCTAAAAAGAAGCGCAGGTTCGTAGACCTACTCCTTCAATTTTCATATTTTTTATAATTCTTGTGTAAGCTCGGAGAAACTTAAAATAATGAAAAAGACGCTTGTGTTGTAACATTTTGCTTTCAGTCGGAACAAAAACGCAAAAGAAACTAAACATTAAATTTTGAAATGGTCGTTCGGGACTCGGGCAAACGCTAGTATCGTCCTCGACCAGGTTTGAGAGATGAACAGTTTGATTGGGACAGGGTGACAGTGCATTCTTAAATCACATAAGACTTGTTGACAATCAACTAGAGAGTTGTGTGTTTTTGTAATTTGCGTTCGGCGTCTCTGTGAGGGCGTGCCGATGTCATACTTGTTCATTTAGCTACTTGTTAAAATGTCATTTGGGAGCCAGGCAAAAGCTATCTCCTCCACCAGTGGAGGATACCAGTTCGACTCATACTTGCATCTACGAAAGCACAAGACTTGTTCGAACAATGAACTAAAGAGTTATTTTTGAAATTTTTGGATTAGGCGTCTCCTTGGGCCATGTCACTTTTCATTTTGACCTAAATTTTTGACAAAATTTAGAAACCGGAAAAAATGCCTCAAAATAATTTTTCGTAAACACAAACAGTTTCAAAGGATTTGGGTGAAATTTTTAACTCGTAGGCGTCACAGAAAACAAATTGAGCGCACTTTCAATTTAAATCATATAAATAAATCAATAGCATTTGTGTGTTTTCGTGTTTGGTGTTGGGCTTTTTGCCGCCGAAAAGCAAAATTTTGAAAAAAAAAAGCAAATTTTGCATATTTGTTAGGCTTCCCCGGAGGCCTCACACCAAAAAAATGATAAAAAATTGATGAAATTGAGGATAGGTACGAACTGCGTGTCTTTTTAAAAAAGCGTAGGTGGGAATTGTTATCAAGATAACGTTAAATTCACAAATACCGCGAAGGTTGGTCTGTAGTGTACAATGTTTGGAATACCACCGTCTGCTAGTTGGGCAGGGATAAAAATGAAAAGTTGACATGGCCCTCAAGAGACGCCGAAGCAAAATTTAAAAAAAAAACTCTCTAGTTGATTGTCAAACAAGTCTTGTGATTTAAGATGCAGTATAAATCAAAACTGTATCTCTCAAACTGGTGGAGGAGATAGGTTTTGCCCGAGCCTCCCGAACTGACCATTTCAAAATTTAAATGTTTGTTTTTTTTGCGTTTTTGTCCGCTGAAAGCAAAATGTTAAAACAAAAGCGTTTTTTCATTATTTGTAAGTCTTCTCCGGAGCCTGACACAAAGAATTAATAAAAAATGATGAAAATTGAAGGAGTAGGTACGAACTGCGTGTCTTTTTAAGAAGCTTTTTAAAAGCGTAGGTGTCGGCGTAGGTGGGATTGTATCAGATTACTGTGAAGTTCAAAATTACCGCGAAGGTTTGTTTTGTTAGTAACAAATGTTTTTGGAATATTACCTTTGCTATTTTGGCGGGAAATTACCCTGGAAGACGCTCAAATCAGCGACACCCACTCCCTTAAGAACATATATACTTTTGTATACTTTTGATAAATATTTCACATTCCCCTCGACATGCATGAAAAATTAATATCTGATTTCGGAATTCAGTATCGTTTATTAAGTGCAAAATGAAGCGGTAAGTGTATACAAAAAGATTATCGGACAAACTGTTTAATGTAGTCAAAATCAGATACATTTCTGGCTACTCAACAGCTACTCTCATGGCTGGTACAAGTTTCTGACAATGCGTTTGAACTTTTGTTCATGATTTTCAAAGCCCCTAGATGGAAATTTGCATTGAAATTTGAATGCGTATTTTTAATACTTTCTCAAAAATTTTGGGTTTTCAAGTATCANCAGCATAAATTGTGCTGCACAATGATATAATACTGCCAACTGTTTTTAACGTCTGTTGTGCACAAAAATTTTGATATTTGAATTTAACCACAGAATAAAACAACAGTTATCTACAATGTAGCTATCGAAGCGAAATTATAGGGATGTTCCCTAACTGATACAAATTCCGTGAATAATACACTTTTTTTGGCAGAGTTTAAAAATTTTGAAATCTAATATTTTCGACCGATGATCTCAAAAAAATTTGAGTTTTCAATATTTCACATCAAAAATGTAATTCAAAATAAAAAATTCATTTTTGCGTAGGCGTAGATTCGATATTGAAAAAATTATAAAAAATTTTTTTGTGTACTTTTTGATAAACCGATAATACCCTTGTTCAACCGCTAACATAGGACACGTTTTCAGAATTTTCATGACTAAACCGCATTTCACTTTTTTAAAAATGCACAAACAAGACAATAATTGCATAACCCCCGCTCAGTGCGATTATAATCTTTACCTTTTAAAATATTTCAAATTTCACTTCCAAAGCGACGTCCGACTGCTTATCCTCGAAAATATTTTTGTACTTCTCCAAGAAAATAAAACATTATATTTATCAACTTAGAAACATCTAAAAATATTTACGTCTCGAGTCGATGCCAGTTGTGAAAACAGTAATTTTGGCAAATAATTCGGTGAAAATCCAAATTGCAAAATGCCGAAATTTTTTAGTTTGGTGCACAATATTTTAAAAAATCGTCGGAATATTGTTTTAAATGTATCACTGAAGTTATTTTTTTCAAATTTTTCTAGATCACTACAATAAACCTTTCAGAGTTATTTTCAACAGTTTTGTTTTGATTACAGTATAAGTATTGCTGATAACTCAAAAAATCACGTGACGTCATAATCAAGAAATAAGGTTCACCAAAAAGAACCGTTTTCCACAGAAAATACATTTTCCATCTTTAAAAAATGGAAGGAGAAACTTGATAAGTTTTCTAGTTTTTTTCGTTACAGCCAAGTACTGATCAGAAAGCAAGAAATCAGATTTGGCATGAGAATACAAATTGATTTCCAAAGTATGACAACAGCTATTGAAAGCATTGAAATTGCCAAAAAACGTCAAGTCACCTTAGTTATCAAGAAAATAAGACAATTGATATACAGTAGGTGTTAGCAATGAGCAACACACGAGTTTTGCCCAAAACTGTTTTCCATTGCACTAACTATTGGCCATTTGCATCAGTTCAGCCTAATTTTGGGAGCAACTTGGCTTAAAGTGTTGCCCATTGACCTCACTGTTGCTCATTGCCAACACCTACTGCGTGTCATATTTCAACCGTTATTTCTTGTTTATACGGTCACATGATTTGGACCAAGCTGTGATACATCATGATATTAATCCACTTAGCAACATTTAAAAATATTTTCGTCTGGAGTAGATGCCAGTTGTGAAAACAGTAATTTTAGCAAATAATTCGGTGAAAATACAACTTCCAAAAAGCCGAAAATTCCTAGTTTAGCGTACAATGTTTGTTTATCTAGTGAAATTATCCTTTTTAATTAGTTTGAACATGGGAAAAGCTTAAAATATCGTTGGAACCACCTTTAAAACTCGCCTGATATCGTTTTATACCAAATTTCAGTCATTATCAAAACAACGTATTTGTTGTTAGTAAAATTATTTGTTACAAGTTTAATCGATAATTTCCGCCTCGTATACCTCCTTAATTTTAATAATTGAGAATTTATTTATTTACGACTCTAATCGACAATTTCCTTATTTCCGTATACCTCC
>SCLH01000206.1:0-16470 GCA_004367855.1 Oikopleura vanhoeffeni
GGCCATTTTTTTTTAAATAATTCGGCTTTTAAAAACAACTCATCCATTAACATTCTAATAGCTAACTGAGCACAAATATCTTGTTATATAAGAAAATAAAAAAAATTGGTCTATCGGACCATACTTTTTTTCTGAAGATTTAAATTTTAATTATTAGTTTTTCTTATAGAAATGGGAAACTAATGGTCGCCGATTTGGACAATTTTTGTATATTATTATTCAATAAGATATTTGTGCTCAGTTTGAGCTAAGAATCTGTAATCGAATTGAGCTTGTTTTCCAAAAGCCAAATTATTTTAAAATTTGCACAAAATCTGTAAAACGTGACCAGGAAGCCCCCTAATCGATTAATGTGTTTTCAAGTGGAATTTTGAATATTCGCTATTTTTTTCAAAAATCAATTTTTGTGAAAAGTGAGATATTAATTATCAATTTTAAAGGCTTCCAAATCTTTAAAAAAAGAACGCTTGAGCTAGGGCGCTCCAATGAAAAATTCTTGGGACGATCCTAACCGAAATGTTCGAGCCAACATGAATATCTCTGTATTTCACAAAGACTAATTTCAAGTTTTAAATGAAGTTAACAGAATCAGAACTCTCCCACAGCAGACGAACCAATCAATAAAAGTAATGGTTTGAAAAGGTAGAGTAGGTTAGGTAGGTAAGGTTAGAGTGTAGTTGTTGAAAGAGTGTACAGAGAGTAGAGGTGGTCTAGAAGGAAGTTAGTTAGGTTGCCGTTAGGTACTGTTAAAGTAAAGAAGTGAGTTGGTGTAGTGGAGTTGGAGGGTAGTATAGTAGTAAGTTGTTGTGTAGTAAGAAGAGTAGGTAAGTGGAGTATGAGAGGTAGAAAGTGTGGTCGGTAGATAAGGTTGTTAGAGTATAGTTGGTTTAAGATTAAGTTGTAGTGTGGTAAGGTAGAGGTGGGTTAGTGGTAGTTGGATAGTTAGGAGAGGTAGTTAAGAGGAGTTGTAGTAAGAGTGTGTTTAGAAGGTGTGTAGTGGATAGGGTGAAAGTAGAGCTTAGTAGTGGATTTTCCGGAGTAAGTAGTAGTTAGGTAAGTGTGGAGGTTTAGTAGTCTGGGCCGAAACAATTGGCTTCGGATAAGAGACCATGTACGGTAGTCTAGAACCGGATTTTTAGGGTTTATACCGGTCAATTTCCGGTATTTTAGCGGGACCTTTCGTAGGGTCAAAAAAATCAAGATATCATTTTTTGGATACAATTTGTTTTGCCGAATATTCTGTTTTTCGTTTTCAAATAATTGCAGGAGAAGAGAAGAATACTAACCTTAGTTAGACCAAAACAAAGTGTCACTCTGTAGTAGATAATTTACCCTATTTATTTTATTCTAGAATATGGTTACATTTTTAAACAAACGCAAAACGTTATTGCGGAAAAATATACGGGAACGCCACCAATAAATACAGGCTTAGGGCCTCAAGAGGACTTAGTCGCTTTTTTTAATCTGGGTCGAACCCACTTTAATTGAGGGGTATCTGCTTCTGGAGAGAACCAGACTAGATAGCAGACAAACAGGGTTTTTTAAGCGAAAGTGCATGCTGATATCTTAACCGAAATTTTGGGAGGGCAGGGGGAAATTTTGTCTTTTTCTCCGAGGGATGCCCAAACCAGAAGGAGGTTCATGGTAATTTTTCTTAAAGTAAAAAAAAGAAAAGAAACGGTTTTCGGGTCATTATGTTGAGGAGTTCGGGATGATGCTGATTTTTCCAGGGGTCAAAAACGGGGTGGATTCTAACTAGGAAGCCAAAGAAAAATTTCTACCTCGCATATTTTTCGTTCCTGAATAGGGTTCCACGTGGCAGGAAAAGACCATTTAGTGGTCGCTAGATCTTGTTCTAGGTTCTCCCAGTCGAGAAAATCACAAGTGCATATATGTCCGAGAAAATAAAAAAAAGAAAAAAAATAACGAGGGCCTTAAGTACCTTTTTTTTTTAAAGGAACTCCACCCTGGTCAGCATAAATAGTAAACTGCGGCCAAGAATAGAAGGATATGTCACAGATGACCGGTTTTGTTAAATCCCATGGTACCAAACAATTGTGGGAATTTTTTGGATTAGTGGAAAACTTTAGGTATTTCCATGGGTTTATACCAGTTCACCGGTATGAAGTGGAGCTTTGAGAGTATTATTCCGGTTTTTTCTGAGTTCGAAGACGTAGTGGGATGATAGATTATTCGAAAATAGAAGGTCAGATTAAGTTTTAGTTTTTTCGGTAATTAGATAAAGCCGTACGGAAATTTTCTTTATTCTTCCACACTTTGTTGACTCTTGCCACATAGACGACCGATTTATTACCAAGAAGAATTACATTTCGATAAATGGAGGCGAAAATTTGTGGCCTATTGAAGATTCGAAAAAGTCATTAAAACTCTTTTGTGAAAGTATTTAGAAAAAATCAATTACTGGGAAAAACCCCGGGTTTGAACTTGAAAAAAAAAAACTAAAAGTTTCCATATCAAAAAAATTTACTTGGCTTACCACGATACAGATTTTGAGGGGGGATCCGGTGTTGTCCCATTTATGGCTGTGTATGACTTCCGGATTGTATAGTATGACTGGTAAATTGAATCTAAGTCATTGTGCAAGAAAATCAGCCGTGTTGTCCTTGTAACAAAGGAAGGAAGTAAGATGTTCGCCTAGTGGGCGAGTTTCTAAGAATGCCTAGCACATTATTGAAACAATAGGCTGATATGTTCTAAGTTGCACAATGACTTAATTTTAAAAATGTTATTCATTTTAAAACATTATGACTTTTGTTGGGTGGAAATGCACAATTGCACAACTTCGGTTCATTTCTCACACAATGGAACCTGTTTTTTCAAGGGCCATTTTCTTCGCCACCCAGATGACTTTTTTTCAAAAAGGAATATAAGAATTGTGACTTTTTTTTCAAAAAATAATCGTATAATTGACAAGTTTTGTTTTCAAATGAAATTTATAAATGACCTTTTTTTTTTTCAAAGAATAAGTATAATTGATCGTTTTTTCAAAAAAATATTAAAGAATTTATATGATTTTTTTTTTCTTAAAGAAATTTAAGATTGGGACTTTTTTTTTCGCACGAAATTTATCAAAAATGTATCTTTTTTCAAAAATGATATGTTCCTTTTTCAAAATAAGAATTGTATAATCATTTTTTTCAAGGGGCAAGAAAGGTAGTATGACCCTTTTTTAAAATAGATTTATTAATGCCATAGTATAATAGTCATTTTCGGAAGTCAAAGTCCGATTGTTTTTGTTGTTAGAAAGATGTAGCAATGGAAAAATGACCTCCATCGTAATAAATTTAAACTTCAGCAGAATTATAAGACCCACCCCAAGCCCCCCCAAATTTGATATGGTGTTTAGGAGGTTTTATTTTATCGTGCGGGGAGAGACCCCCAAAGCCCCCTAGGTTGTTAGTGTGTGGCTCTGCTCTCGTTAGTTGACCAATAACGGTGGTGTGCGTCTTTTTGGCTAATAATGCCGATAAGCCTACTACATTTTTTGGTACGTGCCCTTATTTAAGGGCCACATATAAATATAATGATAAGAAACAATCCTGCCCATTTTATGGGTGAATGCCAACAAAAGGCTCTTTCATCATATTTTTTTCAGTTAAATTTAAAAACCTTTTTTAGGAAAAATTGACCGAAAAGCAAAAACAGGTCTTCATCATTTTCGGGCGATAGTAAATTTTTCTTAATTGATAGTTGGTTTCCACAAAATAATTTCGAGGTTTTTGAATAAGGACATGTGCCAAATTAATCTATACGTTGCGTTAAACGCCGTTAAATATTTGACAATGAATTAATTTCAGATATTTCTGAGAAAATACCTGACGGGACACAGTGAAGGTTTTTCCTTTCAGCCAGATTTATTATTTAATTTTTTTTCGCATATTTATTTTACAATTACATCTGTGTTCGTAAGCGCAAAAACACTTTTGAGAAAATCAAGTGTTTGTTCTAGACCATATCGATTACGGAGCCTACCTGGTCGTTTTTTGCTAATTTTAGCCCCAAATTTTTAAATAATTCCGCGTCTCGAATAACACGACTTCAAACGGATAACTTAATAGATAGCTCAAACATTAAGCACAAATATTTAACTGAATAATTAAATAAAAACAATATGGTCGAATCGGGACCCCTTTTTTTAGGGAATTTCTGAAATGTTTTTATTATCTCAAGTTTGTGTTCATAAAATTTTGAAAAACATGATGGTTAATTGCAACTTATTTCACTTTTTATATTACATCGGATGTTGTTGTCCGCCAGTTTGAAGGTAATCTAAGAACTAATTAGATGAGTCGTTCTTTCCAAACTGCCGAAGATTTATTTAAAAAATGTTGGCAAAAATCTAGCAAAAAACGACCAGGGGCTTCCCGTATTAATTATCAACATTATTAATCTGAATATATTCTTTTAAAAATCTGAAACGCTGTTATCTTGAGTATATTCGAAGAACATTTTTATAAGAGTTCAGAGATAGCCGAAAGCAATTGAGTTTCGGTTTCCGTCCCCTGGAGAGTTAAAAAAAAATTGAATAAACTAAGGTTTCAAATATTTTTAGCCTTTAATTTGCAGAAAATTTAAAACTTCTTTTTTAAAAATTCATATTAAAAATTTTTAAGTTATTGCTGGACTTCTCCTCTTCGGACCATCCGTCTCTCTAATGGAATATTTTTCATTCAAACAATACGCCAATACGCCTTACGCACAATCTCACAGATCAAATACGGAAATCCGTAATATATACCGCTAACTTGGTTTCTAAGGTATACAAGAGAAACCAAGAACTTAATCCTAGAAGCGAAATCGCGAGCCCGGGTCTACTGTGGGGTGTCATGGAATTAGCCAAGAAAGTGTTCGAAAAACATATTTTAATCGGATTATAAGGTTCTGATAATAAAATGTATATTTCTGAGAGTGTGCTTTACAGAAGGTTTGCTGAAGTGGGGAGTTATGTTCATACAACACGGCTGTATTCTGGTTACACACGGCCGAATAAATAGGGCTATCTCGCCGTTTTTGCTAAACCTGAAATTTTTACACTATTACTACAGTGGTTACTATTGGCATCTCTTTTGCGGCGGTGTAGTTTCGGGTTGTAACCTGCCATGTCATCGGTGTCGACGTTTTCAATTGCACTCCAATTTTTAATTTATTTACTTTTTTGTCAACTTTGACACCTAATCGATCCCTGAATAAATCCGGAAATCTGATTTGAACTTCATTAACAGGAGTCCCCTTTTTATTGTTGAAAACTATTTTCTTGAGTTTTGCAAAACTACCCAGATAAATATTATTATACTATCCCAGTGGATTATTCCCCGGGATCCCACATTTAAAAAACTTATTTGCCTCTGGTTTAATAAGAATAGGAATAGAAGTTTTTAAGCACGCCCCCAAGGATACATAAAGGAGAGCCATATTGACCATTTCAAAGTCTCAGAACCTTAAATTGCATAAAAAAATTTTGCTAGGGAAGGGATATTGCGGTTTGTTCTCTAAACCGACACTATTGAATTTTTCCGGTCAATTTTCGGTTTGACGGAGTTTTTCATACGTAAGAGAAAGCGATTACGCATGCCGCAGTTGTTTTCTGGTAACACTAAAAATTTTATCGGTCTAATTGAGAATTTTCAGCCGGAAGGATTTTCGAATCCGCAATTACTAATTAAAAGATTGAATTTTGAAGAGGATCCCCACGGCAACCTGATTTCCATGAGCTCGGCACTCAATTTCTGAAAAAAGCCTTACGTAGTGGAGCGTTATTTCTCATACCGGTACGTTTTCATACTATTTATCTAAGAATTGGTCAGATTGCAATTCTAAAGCGATATATTTAGAGCAGTTAACAGCCGCTGTTCGTCAGGGGCAAGGTAATCAATCCTCTAGCTACATTCGTTGTGACCATTTATGAAGGACCAGTATTTGTCGCTACTCACTTTTCAAAAAGTAATTAGGTTTTCCGAAATATCATAATTCATTCTAATTAGGTTTCGTAAAAAAAATTTGACTCCGAAGATTTTTATATAATTTATTTTTGAGCTGTTTTGAAAACTTAGCACCCTATGTCCTCTGGCTCGAGAATTACCTTGTTAAGACATAGTGCGTCCAAAATCGTCCGGCGTGATCCTTATGAGGACGCAACCCATGTGGTAACTCACAAGCTCGCGTACGGGCGGAATGTCGATATGAGAGTGGAAAATTTTAATTTTAAAAAACATGTTTGATAATTACGAGTTGACCATTTAATTTCACCAATCATTGATTTTTTTCAACATTGAATTGATTTTAATTATAATTTTTTACTGCCGCTTATCTAAAAGGACTGCGTCGTAAACAAGGCATAATATTTTTGAACACCCTAGATCCATCGGGTTGCATTAAAGTACGCCTAAACTTTTTTGCAAAAATTTTTGCGACTAATAGTGTACACACATTTAATTATTCGAAAAAAATGAAACCCTTTAAACTCTTGCAATCGAATGTAGAGACAGGCTTCAATACATTTTATTAGTCTGTTCATTTTACCTGTTTTTTAGTGATATAAGCCGATGTTTTTTCCGAAGTTTTATAAGTGGGTGTTCCTATCCCCTATGCTCTCCATTTTCTGCAGTTTATTTCTAAGTCACTCGATCATAAAGTGAATAATGCGAACACCAAGATAGCAAGTGTTTATGTTTTGGAACGCAGTTAAAACACTAAATTTACCATATACATAAAATATTTTCCCAAGGTTTGCGTTTTTTTCGGACATTTTGTTATTCTAGAGAGTATTCTTTTCATCACAATTATGTTCAAAAATAACCGTTTGTATGTCAATTGACACTAAACTTTCTCTCATAATTATATTCGGTTGACCGTAAGCACACTTTCTCTTCAGTGTTTTTCTCGAGCTTTGATTTTGAGCCCTACTATTTCTCGAATAGAAAAATCGTAAGCATCATTATTTTTGTGTTCTCGGGAATATTTTTATCTACGGTGACACCTTCGACACAAGTACATATTTTTTGTTTTGAGAGTTCGAAATTTGACTCTCAAAAAATAACGACCCAGTAAAGTTTTTGAGTGTTGATTAGAGCTAGCTTTTTTGCACAAAAATTTTGAAAAATTTTGAAATATTAACACTAGCGAGGGTATTAGATGTTCAATTTCAACCAAAGTATCCTCGCGCAAAAAACCGGTCTCGATTTTGGACCGTTTTTCACGTATTCGGAGAATAACAATATAGCACTTACACATAAACTAGACGCCAGCATAAAGTTTGTTATTACTAAATTATACAGCATTTTAATGTTTAAATCTTTAGGTTATTATTTCTCAAATAAAAACCTAGGAGGTTAGGATAGATGTTTTCCCAGTTTTGGCTTAGGTGGCTACTTGTGCCGTTGTGTGTGTGAAGGAGTGTGGTCATACAAATCAAAGTTTTGGCAAAATTTTTTTCGCAAGTGAAGGGCACGGTTACTACAAACTAGGCTAATGAATTATATCCTCGAGGCCACTGTTTCGTGCTTAATTATTTTATCTGAGACTATATGTGAAATTAGGGAGCAAGGAGATACCGCTATAAGTATTTTGGTAGCACAAGAAAATATATCCGTATAACGTGGGGCTCGTGGTCAATTGGTTCTTATAATGATTGTTAGCCAAAAAATTGTATTTAATTCAGCTTTTGACAAACGAATCATTCGATTGATATTTCGTTTAGATTATCTCTTAAAAACTATGAGCACATAATATCATTGTTAATCTCAGTCGAATATTTTGTTAAAATTTGGTGCCGAATCGACGTCGTTTACCACAATTTTTTCTCAAGGAAAAACAGTTAAATTTTATCAATCTCAGGTAATCTCCAGGGCAAAAAAAAGAGATGATAATAAAAATTGAGTGTTGCTTCTAGTTTTCTAGCTTATTCTAAGTGAATGTGTTATCCAGCCGGTATGATTGTTTTTTTAAAAGCCTCTGTGTCAATAAGAACAAATTAAATTTTGCGCTTAACAACTAGTATCCAAATAGACCAGTGAGCTCACCGTTATTTGTTATAATCTGTTCGCATTATTCGAATTCATGTTGCCTTCGGGATAACTTAATATCGTCTATATTCCCTATTCTTTTATAAAGGCATAATTAGAAGAGATTTAAGGTTACCCGGCCTCATGATATATCATTTCCTATAACACCAACGGAAAATTTTACTTTTAGCAAAAAACTGAAGGAGAGCTCTAAATATAGCGTCCTTTTATATTTTTTTTTATACATAAAACATGATCTTTTTTTAGTCGTATAACACATAAATATATTTAGTCAGTACTGCAGAAGCAGAGGAAAAAGGATTTCATCAAGAATTAAAAATTGAATTCTTGGAAAATGTCCAGGTATATATTTTTGCTTATTATTCAGTGGTTAAACCATATTTTTTATATTTCCTTTTACGCCAGAACCAAAAGTTTCATCTTCAAAAAACGTTACGTATCTCGTTAGTCGCGTCGATTCGAATTCCACACTATTTTGTTGTCTAAGTGATGTGTGTAATTGTGATTGCTTGTTAGTAGATTTAGCCAACACCGAATTAACTTTAGCAGTCGGTTCCCAATTATCAAGCCCCCTTGCGCTATGAATCATAGCTCAAAACATCACCAAGCAACATTAGTGGGATGTCGAACACGTCGCTATAAAGATATGAAACGTTTTTGGAAGATGGGGTGTGGTTTTAAAAGGATATTGGCTTTTACTTCAACTATTTATTTGTATGTCCTGAAGCCGCGAGTCTGGCGGAATTAATACGACTTGATATAAATACAATTCTCTCTCTAATTTTTTTTTAAAATATTTGATAAAATGTGGTATAAAATATATGTTACTTATCTTCGATTACGCACGACTTCCTGGTCGTTATTTGCTAGATTTTTTGGCCAAAATTTTTCAAGAAAAAATCTAGTAAAAAGTGACCAGGAAGCCCCGTAATCGGTATTTACGATATATAGAACGATACGATGTATATAAACATAAAAATGTGCTTTTTGGCTATAAGGACAGCTCAGATTTTGCCTTTATGGTTCTAAAATGCTCCAAAATATTAAAAATTTCAGAAGCTATTTTTAAAAATAATTCATTAAAATATCTTTGTTTACTCCTGGGTTAAAGAGTAGAAAAAAACTGGTGTTTTATAAACATTTTTGTGTTATAAAGAAATATTTTTATGAAAACACGTATTTTATAAGTTTTTTTAGTTTTCTTATCAATTTTTTTCCACTTTGACTTGTAAATAATGAAGATTTTCTGGAAACGTATATTTTTATAAATTTTTTTTGTCATTTTGAATGAAAAATTGTGACGCGGATGGTTTTTTCCGATTGACTTAACAGTTTTCTAAAAACATATTTGAACCTTTTCGTCCATATATTGTCCTTATAAGGGGTGTCCTTACAAACGCACACCACAGTAGTAAAATATAGGCATTAAATAAAAAGTCGCCCTGAAATGTATTACCCTCTCGAATTTATATTGTCCGACAAAATGTGAAAGTGAGTCATTTTTCCGTATAATAATTAGGGGGTACCTGACTTATTTTTGAATGTTTTTTATTTTGTTTTATTTGTTCAATTTTGATTTTTTCTCTCTTTTTCTTTTCTTCTTCTTTTCTTATTTCTTTTAATAATCTTTCTTGTTTCGCCGCCAGTTTTGCCTTTTCGTATTTTGATTGGACGGCTACCGGTATTTCCGGTTTAAAAATCTCTTTTACGGGAGTAGTATCAAGTTCCCGTGGTTTTTCTCGGTTGGGAGTGCTTACCGGTGTGGCTGGAGCTACCGGTACATTTGGCACCGGTAAACTTGGGACGGAATTCCGTCGAGATTTTTTATCCGCTTTTGCCTGCTCTGGTTTTGCGGGCATGGGCAGAAATGGGAGGATAATCGGAGTACCTTTTGTGGATTGATTTAACTCGCCGAAGCCTACTTTGCCCGCAGCAGCAGGCGCGGTTTGGGGACAGACGTCCAGCTCATCCATCGTTGGTGTGGCACCACCGTCTTCATCGTGCCCCTTAATTTTTTGCTAAAAATTAAATGTCAAAAAAGATTCTTTAGAAAATATAAGAAAAACCTTTTATTTACAAAATTCAACCTACAGTCCCTGACCCCTTAAACTGCAAAAAAAGTATGCATTTTAAGGGGTCAAAGGAGGGTATTAATTAGCATCAATATTATTAATGAGAGACAGTATTATTCAAAGTCGGGCACATGAGACTTGTATATCAAATGATTAAATAAAAATTATATAATAATAAGCGAGTTAAATATAATATTATTTTAAATTAACTAAGTTCTCAATGCGACTAATAATTATTAAAGGAGTAGAATATACTTGTTACGCAATTTTTAAAGTGCCAAAAATTACATGGGTTATTAGAGCGTACGACTCCAAATAGAAAGTACTTAGAAAATAACAGCAAGTTAACGATAATAAACATTCTGTTAAATTTACAATATATTTTAAAGTCAAGTATATGTTTAGAAACATTAAATCTGCTTGCAGACAAATACATTAAATACGAGGCTCAATGTCGAAATGGCCGACAATCAGAACGACCTTTCAAAAGTGGCACTATTTTCACTTCAAAAGCCTACTCCTCCTGAGTTTTGAGAAGATAGAGAATACTTTTAAGCTTTTATATTGACCACAGAGAACGTGGGCTAGAACCCCAAGTTCAGTTTTACTCAAAAAATTTCATCCGGCGCTTAAATGAGCAAAAAACTTGTATTTTGAGTGCCTCGGGAAAATACTACTCCTCCCTGGATTTTGACGGCAGAAACCTAAAACTGGTATGTATACGATCCTGAGGATACGCGCGCAAAGCCCCCTAGTTCGGCAATTTGCATATTTTGTATCTCGTCTTTTTGGAAACCGCGATTAAAATTCGCTCAGAAATTTCAAAATTTATAAAAAAATCACACTGATAATAGTTCAAATCGCGATGAAAAATACTTTTTTATGACAAATCAAAATAAAAAAGAAGCAATCTGATCAACCTTTATTTTGTCCATATTTTCAGAAAAAAATATTTAAAAACTAATCTGGAAAATTTCAATGTCCGAGTCTTAAATGCGACCAGTACCATCACATATAATCTAGGTACAAGCCACAAAATTATAATATTATCAACCAATACTATGAACACATTTACGTACAAGAAAAGAAGCATAGCGGTCGAAGACGAAAATATATGAAGTATTTGGGGGTCAAATTGAAACAAACGTTATTTTTCAATTTAATTTTGAAAAAATACTCAGAAAAAATTCTAAAATTTCGAATTTTTTTTGTTCTTATTTGGGTTGTTTTCAAAACATAAACGATTAATTTGGTGCATTCTTATGACATAATAACTGCAGAAAATGTAGGGACCAGGATACGCTTAATTCTCTTTCTGCCAATATCGAAAATTATCCCTATTGCGCCTTTCTCAGCACGCGTCATTACTTTGAGAAAGTGACCAATTAAATCGCAGGATTCTTGAATTAAGTCGACAATCGAGTATTGTGATTGGACACTGGCTCAAAGTTATGACGCGTGCTGAGAAAGGCGCAATAGGAATAATTTTCGATATAGTCTTATGTGGTTTTCTAATACCAGGAAGCCGTAATCGTGCAGGCGTTCCTAAAAAAGCCACCTAATAATACCTGTCTGGACACAGTGACTTCTAAAAAAGTTAGTTTGTCCGGACAGTTATTATCGCCGATATAATCGTGATTTCATTGAAAAATAGATTTGCGGTTTCAAGTTTCTTAATTAAAAAGAAGAAGAAAGTGTCTGATATTGATTTACATTTTCGTAGTCTGAAAACAGTCTATAAAACGTTTAAAATGTCCTTACCTTGCTGCCCTTATTCCGTTTTAGATCTTTTTTCGATTCAGTGACCAATTTTCTCTTTTTCATCACAAAAGGCTCGTTTTCCTAAAAATAAAGCAAAAAAAAGTGTAAAAAAGCATTATTGATGAAAAAAGAGTCAAAAAACGACGACGCCGCCAAGTTCAGCCACATTAATCATTTAAACACTAAGAAGACAACGAGAAAAAACCACAATTGTCACATATTGCAGGTAATGCGCCTTTATCATGCAAAGTCGATATGTTTCATTTAATAACTAATTGCCAAAAATTCATTAAGTAGAATATGATCGAAATATGAACTTATAATAGGGTGGAAATGTAAATTTTAACTCGTTTTTTACTTTCACAAGTACTTAGTTGACACGAAAATACCAAATTTTGTTTTAAACGGTTACCATCGGTCAAAAATTTTTATCAAAAAAAAATCTTTGAATAAATTGACGGCGTTTTTTTGACGGCGTTTTTTTAGTAACAACAAATTGTTGCATTGAATAGATTGAAAAACTATACATAAGACGAAGTTGTATGATAGCTCATTGAAAATCTAATGAGTTGTATTACTAGACTTTCTCGAGTTTGTGCCAGTACATTTAACCGGTAATAACCGGGTTTAATAAAGACTTATCGGTTTCTCGAAAAATTTAATTAAAATCAACTTCATATGTACTAAAGTTTTCGAGAAACCGATAATTCTTTGTTAAACCCGGTTATTACCGGTTAAATGTACTGGCACAGACTCGAGAATGTCCAGTAATAAAACTCATTAGCTTTCGAATGAGCTATCATACAACTTCATCCTATGTCTAGTTTTTCAATATATTCAATGCAACAATTTTTTATTACTAAAAAAAACGACGTCTATCAAAAACGTAATCATCTGAAATTTTTTAATCCGACTTTTAGTTAAGTCTCAAATTTGACTCTGAATTATTTTTAAGAAATATAATTCAACTAAAAAAGAACTTAATAAAAAAAATTAAACCAAATTGCCTTGCAACAGTATGTATTTCAAAGTCCTAATTGGACCCGATTTAAAAATTGTAAAATGACTCCAAATTTATAAATTTTATTAAACATTGATTCCAGAATTTCAATTTTAAAGGGGTTGTATTTTCATTTTTAGGGAGGGGGGCTTTATTCCTAGTAAGAATTACAGTATAGTGTCTTTAGTAGGACGCGTCCTGAGGATTTTTAAAGTACTGTACTGCGAAAAATACTTTACTGTTCCCTAAAAATACGCCTTGGTACGATAAGTATGTAACATATGTATCATACCAAGGCATCTTGAGAACAGTAAAGTACTTTTCGTAGGACAGTACTTTCAAAATCCTTAGGACGCGTCCTACTAAAGACACTTTACTGTAAGTTAAAAATGATAGAAAAAATATTTATATTTTGTTGAAATTTTAAGTACCATACAAAAATTTGAAAATATTTTCGTTCTTAATAAACCAATTCTTAATAAGCAAAATCTAGCTCCGACAAAACCCTATTTCTTGGTGTTTAACAATTCATGTTTCGTGTTCAATCGAACCATGAAAAGTAAAGCGAACTAAATATATATTCTTAACTATGCCGAAACATGTAATAAATAATGGCAAGTTAAACTGCTCAAGCAGATTTCAAACATTTGTCACCCACAACCCCCTTAGCCGTAAAATGTGAAAAGCTCAAAATTAACTGCATGATATTCAACTTGAGAAAAGCAAGTGCGACAATTGTAAAATAAAATAAAGATGATTTTCATGAAAACGCCAAAGTTTACAACTATAATAAGTCTGATGACGTCATGTTTTATACTACAATTACGTATATCAATTACGGGGGCTCCTGGTCCTTTTTTACTAGTTTTTAACCAATTTTTTTTATTTAATTCGGCTTGAAAAACAACTCATCCGATAACATTCTTAGATAGCTCAAACTGAGCACATATATCTTGTGAAAAATTTAAATTCAATTATTGACCAGATATTTGTGCTCTGTTTACGGCTTAAACTTTAAGCTATCTAAGGATTCAATCGGATTAGTCGTTAACGCTAAAGCAAAAGCTGAATTAAATAACAATTTTTAGCTAAAAATCTAGTAAAAAAGGTCCAGGAGCCTCCGTAATCGATATATGAATTATTATGTAAAAACTAGGCTTTATGATCAAAAAACTTTTCCAAATCAGTACTCTAATAGAAAATTACCGAAGGAGAAATGACTCATTCGTCATAACCGGATATTTTTGTGTGAAATACGAAATTAAAAACTTTTTAGATGAAAGTAGAAGAGCTCTAGAAATTGTTGATAAAATAAAAATGGAGATTTAAATTATAATCGCTGATTTTTGTTATCCGTTAATTAAAATTCCGTTATCTGAAATATGAGTATTTTGCTGGATTTAATGTGCGCACACCCCCTTAAAAATTGCCCAATGTAGCTTAATTAAAGGCAAAATCCTGTTGCTTGATTGTATGTTTTGCGAGTAGTCAAGGAACAAAAAATTTGCCTGTAATGAAGCTCTCTTACGCAATTTGTAAGAAGCTGAACGAAATTATCTCTTTGTGTCATTTTGGCTTCCGGCAAAAGTCTGAGTAAACCTCAAATTAAGGTTTTAATTATCGCTTTGGAATTGATCTTGAAATTTTTGTTCAAAATTATTAATAAGATCGCTTTTTTTGTTCGGTAGCACCATTGTGATTTCGACTGGGAGAACTAGACAAGATAGCGACAAATGGTTTTCTGGACGTGAAACATTGGAAAAAAATATGCGGTAGAAACTTTTTTTGGCTTCCTAGGTTGACCACGTGACTGGAAATCAGTCATCGAAATTGCTCAAAATGACCGAAAAACCCGTTTTTTGCAAATTACCGGTGAACCGGTAATCACCGGAAAAAAAAAGAAAAAATTTCCTGCGTTCCAAATTCGGTTAAGATTCAGATGCAAGAAACCGTTTGTCGCTATCTAGTCTGTTTCCTCAAGACATATCCATTATTATCCCCAGGTAACACTTAAAACTTATTCCCTATTCTTTTAGTGTTACCCGGGGATAATAATGGATATACCCCTTAAGTGGTACCGAAAAAAAAACGACCTAAGCAATTTTCATTTTCAAGCGATAGCCGATAATTAAAAAAAAAATACCGATTGTAAAATTTTTTGAAATGCTAATATTTATACAGAATTAAAAAAATCACTTAAAAAGTTTCCGTTCCTACCCTACTTTAAATGTTGACATACCTCAGTTTTTTCTTTTGGAATAATTTTCTCGGCTTCAGATTCCGATTTTCGTTGATTTTCAGCATCATGTTTTCGCAATGCAGATTGATCGAGTAACGGAAGCATCACCGGAAGTTCAATTTTATCAACTTTTCGAACTGGAGTCATTTCAAAAAGAAGGGTTCAAAAAAAGTTGGAAAACTTCAAGCGGCCATTTGAATAGCAAAAAATTAACGTTAACCCTCGAGTTATTTTGAACAAAAATTTCTTTCTGTGAGCCACCACAGATGAACCGTATGAGATATCACAAAATGGTTATTTGCATTCAACTGGAAACTCAAAAAGCTTAGACCAAATTTTTTTTGCTCCACCGGTTAACCGGTAATTCACGGTTTGAACCGGTTATTTTTAGTTTCTCTCAAATAATACAGTTTAGAATTTGACACAAATACCTGAAAAACTTGTTATATCCGTTAAATTTAATGGAGAATAGTTTTGACATCAAAATTTGACATTCAACAACATCCAGTTTCAGGGACAAATATTGACTTATCATCGAAAAATTGAATTTTGTCATTATGAAAAATCTCACGAAAACTTAATTTTGGTAATTTTATGTTTCAGCCATTATTCTTAGAATTTTTTCCAGTTTAATAACCATATAGAGTTATTTCCGGTCATTTGAAAATCTCGAATTTTGAAAAAAAATCTCGAAAAATTTCAAAAAAATTGACCTTCAGCTCAAGCTTTTTTAGTTTACAGTTGAATGCAAAAAAAACGTTTTGTGATATCTCATACGGTTCGTCTGTAGTGGCATAGTTAAATCTGTCGCACTTTAGAATTACCTTAAAAATACCTAGAGGCATATTTCTATTTTTATGTTTATCGAAAACTTATAGAAAAACGTTTCGGTTTCTACAATTTTTTATTTTCATGGAGTCTGGTGGAAAAAACTATCTATAGTGGTGTCCGATTTCATTTCTGACATTGTTTGGATTCCCGAGGTCAAACTCAATCAAGCAAAATCATGTAAGTGACCCTCTCAGTGGTGTCAGATTTCATTCACACAAATTTTAAAAATAAATCGTATACTGTCCCCGGTGCGAGTTTCGTCGTTCCAATCGGATTCTCATTTCGATAACAGTCTTGCGAAATATTTTTTATTCTAGAACGTTCCTTTTTATTCGAGTCGTTCTAAGCCTGGTCGCTATTGGCCAAATTAAATTCTCACGTAGGTGGGATTAAGATCGTTTATTTCGAGGTTTGTGAAATTTGTGCCTATTTTGTGCAAGTCACATCACGGGAACTGTATGCCACTTTCGAGGTATCTCTTCATTATTCATATTTTAAGGGGGGTAGTGGACGTAATGTTTTTGG
>SCLH01000206.1:17775-31285 GCA_004367855.1 Oikopleura vanhoeffeni
AGACGACTGAGATTCACTGGAAGAATGAGAAGAGGAAGTACACGAATTACTACGGCTACGTTTTGCTCTACTTAAAAAGCTCTTTTTTTAAAGTACAAACAAAGAAAAAACAGGTACAGGGGAGGCCCAATATTGCCGAATTTGCCGATATTAGAAATTTTGAAAAAATATACCCTTTTGATATTTTTCCCAAATTGTCCTTATAGAGGGACGGTCAAAAATATTAGACCAAAATCTTAAACTTCAATATTTTAAATGTTAAGCTTTTCCTTGATTCTTTCCAATATGTGCTGCTCCTTGAGGAAGTTCTAGAATTCGATTTACTATTTGTTTCAAGGTCAAATTTTTTCTTTTTATCTTTTCGTTTCTTTTTCTTCTTTCGAACCCTAGTTCGTTCCTCTGACGAGCGTGACCTTGACCTCGAAACACTTCGACTATCACATGAAGAACCAAGATTTGACCTTCTTTATGGGTATGAATAAATGATTTAAAGAAATAATTTCCTTCTGTCATTGTTTCTAATTTCATATTATAAATCAAAAAAATTATTTTTTGCATAATTTTTTACGGTTTTTGAGTTCTTAATTATTTTTTTTTGACTAATTAATTAATTTTCGGACTTAATCAAAGCAAAATATTATGGAAAGTTGGGGATATCGATTATGATGCCCGAGTTCATATAAAATCGTTTTTTTATTCTGGTGAAGATCAATTTCGGGACAACAATCGCGTGATTTTACGTAACTTTTGATAATACTAAATGTAGATAATAGCCTACCCTGCTTCATTTGTATTTTATTGGCCCAATTGAGTGCGTGGGTGCTTAATTAGAGAGTGGTTTTTGTTGAGTTCAATATTCTCAACAGTTAAGTAACAATCACGCGATTCGTCTACCAAAATGGTTTTTCACCAGAATAAAACAAATTTTTTTTTATGAACTCGGGCATCGTAATCGATATTAGTCTCTAAAATGCCATCTCTTTTACAAGCTAACATTGAAAAATATTCACTATATCCTCTCCTTTGACTTGGACTTGGAGA
Source organism: Oikopleura vanhoeffeni (assembly GCA_004367855.1). Lineage (NCBI taxonomy): Eukaryota > Metazoa > Chordata > Appendicularia > Copelata > Oikopleuridae > Oikopleura > Oikopleura vanhoeffeni. Next base: position 18,817 of record SCLH01000206.1, read on the forward strand.
GTGAACTCTTTCGATAATTGCGAGTGGTCTTTTATGCGATTTAGTTTTTTTCCTTCTGCCAGGCGATTCCCGCCCACGTGACCGTGTCCTCGACCTCTTGTGTCGGTACCGCTCTCTCGGTGACCTTGACCTCGAATCTCTTGATTTATATCTTTCTCTATTTCTATCTGATGAATTATCGCGCTCGATTCGCTCAGAAAGTTTTATATATTTCCGAAATTCATAATCAGAACCAATCATGCGGCAATCGTCGTCCTCCTGACTACGTTTTAACTAAATAATAATCATAAATAACAATTCAAAATCCAAATTCATTTATAAATTTATGGTGCGCTTTTATCAAAAATCAGGAGAAATGGACAATTGAACATATCAGCGAAATATAAAAACGAGGGAAAAATTTGGGGATGTCAAAAATTTTTTCATAATGAAAAAAATCATAAATCTAGCATATTGAAAGCAAAACTTTGAATTAAGGCAAATAACCTTCAAATAGCCTACTCTTTCAAGAAAACTCCCCTGACTACTAAAGAGCCGGAAAAAATCGGATATGATTACGCCAGGAACGTATAAGAATTTAGCCCATTTTTCTCCTTCAAAAATTTTAAAGGAGAAAATTTGGATAAGTATAAATTCTTAGAAGGTCCAGTTTTATCGTATCCGAATTTTTTCCGGATCTTGAGTGGTCAGGGTTGTTTTCTTGAAACGGTAAGCTAGTGTAAGGTTATTTGGCTTAATTCGTCTTTCTATCAATATAGGCTATTTTTAGAAATTTGGCAAGCTTAAAATACCATTTCCCAAAACCTTATTTTCTCGTTTTTTTTCATCCGTAACATATCCTTGAAAATACATGAGTTTTTGTCAAATTTGAAACATCTCTACCTTATGTTTATGTAACATAAAAGCTATTTTTCAAAAGCAATTAATTTGGATATCTTTTTATTTGTGCGTATACTGTGCCGCACACTAAGTTATAGCATTTTAACAGTCAATAATTAAGCAAGGATTTAACCTTTCAAAACAACTTGTTAAATAATAATAAATATAATTATGCATACAAATAATCCCCGTCTTGGTTTTTAAAATGTTGTTAAATATATCCTTTTTCACCTGAGATAATCAACAAAAGTCAAGTTATTTATCAATCATTTGAAATTTTCAAAAACTGGTTATAATCCTGCATTATTATTATTTTCATACAAGCAATTNTTTTATTTTGAAAGCCAAGCTATAGCCGATGTCAAGGGTTTGAAAATATAATCCACCTAGTTACCATTTTTCATTGGCCGTAATGACCTAAATGACAATTTTCATTTCACAAGTAAAAAAAACACATAACTGTAAAAACACTGAAATTTTTTTATGCAATCTCAAAATAACGATATGTAAGATTTTAGCTAGCGACGAAGGGTCATGAATGCACTTTATTATTTGCATGGTGATTCCGCAGATCGGCAAATTTGGCCGCCTCAACACCTATCGTTTAGTTATGCCCAGCCAATCACAGGCGCGGGTTCAAACAAACATATTATTCCTGGTTTTATAGAGTTTTAAAATTCAATGGTTAGCAGGGATGGGCGTCCGAGGTAAAATATCTGCTCGGAAAATACCAAGCAGGTCCGAGCAAACCGATCCGATCACGTCAATTTCAAATCCGGTCCGATCCGATATTCTAATTTTGAAATGTGCTTCCGAGCAGATCCGATCCGATCACGTCCGAGCACCGATCCGATATTGACTTTTCAAATCGGGCTTCCGATCCGATCATTTTTTCAAACTCGGGTCCGATTCGATATTGAAAAATTTTGAGGCCCGAAATTTCCGATCCGATCTTGAAAATCTGCTCGGATGCCCTTTCCTGATGGTTAGAGTATTATTTTAAAATCGGCCATTTTTTAACTTTTATCAAAAATTTACGTTTTAATTAAATAGTAACTGATTTTTAAAAATTTTCATTTAATTTAAGCAGGAAAAGTGTTTTTTAAAAGTTACCTTTAGGTTATTAAGATATATCTAACGTACAACAGTAGTAGATTTTTTTTGAAGAAAAAATTATCAGGTACTGACGATTCTCGGTGCTCGATATTAACCCCTTTTTTGTTGTGAGTAAATATTTCCAACCAAGAAAAACTATCTCTGTTAAAAATGTGCGTAAAAAACTTAAATGCTCGAGCTGCAGTGTTTTTGTATTATGAGCATTTATAACTCCCATAGGACTAAACGTGTCATACGAAACCGATAGTTAATTTTTCAAACTTCTTTATAACAAAAACAAGAAATAAAGTCGTTCTCTTCAAAAAGAAAGCTCGATATAACCTCGTTCAAAGGCTTTTTAAATGCAGAGTTAAAATAAAGAATAATAATCTCTTTATCGACAGTTTGTTCGTTTCGAACGATAAAACTATAAAGTATATTGCTTTTATCTGGATTTTAATTGCCTCTTTTTTATTGGACAACCTTAAATGATGTCAAAAAACATCTAAAGTGCCCTCAGAGCAGAAAAACTGGCACTCGAACGAGTACTCTCAGCAGGGTTTTTTAAGAAAACATTTTCTAACAAAAAAATTTTAACAAAAGAGCATTTTTAACAAAAACATTTTATTAACAAAAAAACATTTTTTTTTAATTTTTTGTCAACCCTTGGAGGCTCCAAAGCCACTTTTGTGCTGCAACTTTGAGCGCTTATTAGGGGAAAAGTAACAGTGCTAGCAACTTTACAACTTAAACTTTTATATAATTTGATTTATATTTTGACTTTATTAACCCTGTAGAAAAGTGACATTTACAAATTGGCCTTCAACCTACGCAATTCATTTGGGAGAAAATGAGAGACGTCAGAAAAAAAATTGATAATGGAAAGGATTAAGAATTAAAATTTCTAAAACGTGACTTCCTCAGAAATAACCTGCAATTTTCGGTCTTCAATCTACAGGTGTTTTTGAAAATGGTCCGGAGCCTCCAAGGGTTAATAAATTTTTTTTGTTATTATTATTACTAGTTTATTTGCAGCCATGGTAAGACCGTCTACAATATCTAACGGTTTCTTTCTATATTTTTTAAGAATAGAACTCAAAAGAATAAGTATAAAACCTCATTTTTGTTAGTTCGAATAGTGGCCAATGGGGTCATTTTGAACGCAAAACCAAACACGTTTTTAAAAGCGAGTAAAAAATTTCACTTTGATGGTAATGTTCTAGAGATGCTTATACGAAAGTGATAATTTGATATCATTTGACTCCATTGATATATTAAAAATGATCTCAAACAAATGCTACATGTATATTTGAAGGTTTTTCAGCAGAAGTCATTCACAGTAAACGATGATAATAACACCATGCTTTACTGATTTCAACTTTCTTTTCACCGATAGCAAAAGTTCAAATTTTACACAAAAATATTTGTTTCTTTAAAAATTGGCTTTGCTGGAGATTTTTACAGACATTTACAGGTCAAACTCGAGGTTGAAGGTTCACGAACCTCCGCACCATATTGTTTTATTTAAGTGCAGCCAATAACAGGCGCGGATGCAAAAGTGTTATGATACCTCTTTTGAGCGGAGAACAATTAGGGGGCGTTACTTCAAGATAGTTTTATTTATAAGAACATTATCTATAATTTATAGCTGGAATTATTTATTTTGGAGAAATTGAAAAAATGCGCATAAAAATTGATCAATGGCCAGAGTTAAAATTCAGTTTGAAGGTATTTTAAAAACCATAACTACTCATGTGAACAAATTTGATCTATTTATTTTCCGGTGTACACTCACCGCTGATGATGATCCCATAACTATGTGGAAATGGTAAAACATTGATGAGAAAAATGTAGAGCTAGATTGTAGAACTGAGAGGCTGACTAAGATTTTATTTAATTGTGTTAGATTTAGAACGGGGGCTCACACGTCCCCTTAGTGAAATGTGGGGCAAAGAATATGTTGTCTGACGTCGTTGTTAGGATTAAACGGTCTGTCGCATGACTGAATAAAGACGATTCTATCTACGGTGCCCTCAAAGTAAACAGAAAATCGTCTTAAAAGGTGACTCATGGGCGTTGATGTGATTTTAATTGTTTGAGCGATTTAGCCAATCAGGGCCAATGTAATGTTTTTTTTATTTCTGTTACATTGGCCCTGACTGGCTAAATCGTTCAAACGATTCGAATCACATCAACGCCCATGAGTCATCTTTTAAGACGATTCTCTGTTTACTTTGAGGGAACCGTAGATTTACTTTTAGGAAGCCGTATGTCTGCATGGAAAAGTATGTTGTGAATTTATTTTACGACCCTAAGATCAATTTCAACTTTCATACTCATCTACAAAAAGGTCATGTTTAAGGGGGTAGCAGCGATGTGGCAGATTGGTAAGTTTGGAGAGTGATTTGAAAGAAAAAAAAAAAATGTGAAAAGAAAATTTTTTATATTATTTTTATCTAAAATGAAAGTGGTCATACATGCAAAACGTCTAATATTTTTTAAAATATTTTTACATACTTTAATGTCATCTGTCTAAAATATCAACACTTGTTCTATTATGACTCTATTCCAAACTTATGACCCAGTGCAGAATTTTTTTTGAAAAAGCAATATTTTATAAACTTTCAGACATTGTCGGGTGTTTATGCACTAATTAGTGGGAGAAATAATTGATCCATAGGAAAAATTTCTACTCGAATATTGGAAGAAGTTTTTTATTCTACCTGAAAAATGGATAACAGCTTTTTAAAGGAAAAAAAATGACCCTTCAAATTGCATTAATATGGAAAAAGGTCTGGAGACTTTCAAATAAAAGTAGCCTATAACACCCGAAATTTAATTGGAAGATTTGTTGGGGAAAATCGAAATTTATATAATTGCGTGCCAATGAACAAACCGTCTCAACAAGCAAGTGATGTAATTTTATATAGGTAGTTCAGAACCAATATTCACCAACTTAAGACGCTTCCATCGGGTGAAAATACGAGAAAATCAAAATAGATAAATCAGAAATAAACACAACTGCATTCGGTCCTTATTTTTTAAGAAAGAAATTCAAAAGCACAATAAAAAAATTTTGGACTTGATTTTGCGAAAATTTTTTATAATATTTCTAAAAAAAAAGGTCGATCAAAAAATGACTAATAACATGTTAGATTTTAACGGCATTCAGAAAGAGATATGTAAACATGCTAATGAAAAAAAGTTAATGGAGTTTTGACGGGTTGTTTGAATTTGTATTAGGAGGACTCTTTCGACTGCAGCGAACTACGTATTTGGGTGAGTGGCTATTTTTTTCGTTTTTATTCACAGATTTCAGAGAAAAAACAAAAAAAATTGGGGTTAAAAATGTGCGTGAAATTTTAATAATAAGTTTTGATTTTTTTTAGAAAAGTTTTACGAAATTCAAAAAAATAAAAGTTCGAACTCAAATATTTTCTAAAAAAGAATAAAAAAACATTTTATTAAGCGGATAACATTTATGTGTTAGCTAACGATAATAAGCACAAAAAAAAATAAACCAACTAATTATTTTCGTAAGTTACATTGACGGCAGTCTGTCACATCGCTGCTACCCCCTTAAATTGATCTTAGTCGAGAGTTTTAAATTATACTTTTTGATGCAGTCAAAGCTAGGATTGTCTTCATACAGTCATGAGAGAAACCCGTTCATACCCTAACTACGACGCCAGACAACTTCTTCTTTACCCCACATTTCACGATCCACGAAGAGGACGTGTGAGCCTCCCTTTCTCAATCCACTTTAGGCGACCGTACACAATAAAATAAAAATATCAGTTAGCCTGTCAGTTCTACAATCTCATTTTTCTACATTATGTACATTTTTCATAATGTGGAGACATCTGGTCTGATTTTTTCTACGTCACATAAAAAAGATGATTCGATACTGGTACATTGGATCTTTCGGAAATTTTGGGCCATGAATTATGGTAGCTTAAACTTTATATTATGGCCAATAATATAACATTTCGAGCAACGTGGTACTGCAGAGCAGTTTTAGATTTTTAACTGGTAATTTTCGATGGTTTTTTCTGGCAAAAAAACGATAATTTTTGGAAAATGTCCGGTAAAAATCGAAAAAAACGGCTCTGCGGCGCAACGTAAATGCAAAGTTATATTACGACTCACAATATCAGAACGATCGAATGTGCCAATTTGGCCTGACCTCAAACGCCGTTCTGATGTGTCTAAAAAACGGGCCTCTCCTCGTTTTTTAAATTCTCCCCTCTCCTTCCCACTACTTTTCATAGCTTTCAGAACTCTCCTCAGATAATACAGTGGTTGACCACTTAAAGCCCCCATACAGCTTTTAGGGGAGTTTTAACTGGTCAGGGGGCTTTAAGTGGTCACAGGCTAGGGGGGGTTATAAGTGGTCACAGGACAGGGGGTTTTGGTATTTTCGACCACCAGTTAAGAGTTTTTTGCGAAATTTTGATTCTTTTTGAAATAAGTTGAAAAGTTTTTGCATTTCTCAAACATCGATAAAGACTTTTTTCTGAAACTTTGACCGAAAAACTATTGTGGCATGTAAAAGTTTGATTAAGCAAACGAATGCAATTATTGTCGGCAATAGGCAACGCACGATCTATTGTCTCAAAAGTCTTGCCCGTTGTCCACACTGCAGTGCACTGTATAAAATGATTTTGCGCTAATGCTGGTACCAATTCGAAAACCTGAATAAAAATACCAAAATTTGAAAAATCAAATTAATCACATTCCTAATGATTCCTTCCTCCACATTAGTTAATTTTGGCTAAATAGGAGAAAATATATGGGGGGGCTCTAAGTGGTCACAGGTCAGCCGAAAAATCAGATATGCCCAAAAAGGGGAGTTTTAAGTGGTCAGGGGTGCTTTAACTGAGGGGGGCTTTAAGTGGTCAACTACTGTAATGCAACCTCTTTAACAGTCATGCCCAGTGTTCTAAAACGGGATGAGTTTTCAATCCCGCCCGGTCCCGAGTCATATATTTTTTGAAAATGTTAAAATACTCGGGATCCCGATCAAATCTCGATCCCGACCAAATTAAATCCCGCCCGGTCCCGACCTAAGTGTAAATTTCCACTCCCGATCCCGACTCGGGATATCCCGTTCCAGGTATTTTTACCTTATTCTGTATTTCACTCCAGTTATTTTGTATTTCGCTTCTTGTAATTTTTTCGTTATTTTTTACAATATCATCAAATAAAACTGATTGCAAAAGCTCTTCGGAACAGAAGTCGCACGACCACCGAGAATTGATTAATTTTCGACCCTTTTCTTTAAACTCAACATATGCAGTATTAGCAGAAGTTATATCAGAAAATGCTACTAATAATTGGCACTGAAATTGATCACTATTTTTGTCAACTTAAAATATTGGGATATGTGTAGGGTTCGTACCGGGAGAACATGGAACTAAATACAGACCAATAGTTACATGAAAAAACGCTCTTAGGGTGTTTTTTTATAAGGACAATAATACGCGCTACATTATTATGGTATTTCAAAAAATAATATTATTTGAAAAGAGCGATTCAATATTTTGTAGCAGTTGTGGTCAAAATTGACTAATGGTTAATAACACGGTTTGAAAACATCATCCAAAAATCAAGTCAAAAAATAAGATTTTATTTAGATGGGATCAATTTTTGGCCATAATATAGCTTTTCAAGCTACGTGGCACTGTAGTCGTTTTTCACCGGTAATTTTCGATTTTTTTTGTTCAAAAACGTATAATTTTTAGTAAATGCCTACTGTGGTTTGCGTCTATAAGAATAAAATAAGTAGGATAAGGACAGATGAGCTTTTGCCATATTGTCCTTAGCTTTTGGTCCCATATTGTCTTTTTTTGCTCTTCACTTATATTTTTTCCATATTGTCCTTGAGGGACGGTCCAAAATAAAAAAGCGCAGGTTTAGGCCATATTTCTGCCATATTGTCCTTATAGAGGATGTCCTTATAGATGCAAACCACAGTAGTAAAAACTGGAAATCGAAAAAACTGGCTTGGCATCACAATAGCCAGTGAAAAGTTATATTATCACCCAAAATATCAGAAATATATGTGCCGATTCCCACTTATCTCAAACTCCGCGCACGGATCGGGTAGTTAGCCCGCCAGATTTTTTTTTGTAATTAATCATACATTGAGTTTTGAGACCTGTGACAAATTTGTCTGAATTTTTCAAAAAAATAGACTGAAAGTTTTTTGTACCGGTATGAACCGGTGGTGTTACCGGTCCGAAAAGTCAATTAAATGGAGTGTGAGTAGTGACCCATTCCTGTTTGGGACTTCTTCTGTCCAAAATGAGACTTCGTACCGATCCGAATTGTTCAAATTGTTTTCTGAAATAACCATCGTGATAAAGCGGATCGGTATGGCCATCGCGCTGACAAGGAATCGATCCACTAAACCATAACACTTGGGTTTTGATAGATCTAATCAAATTGATAAAAATCGAGCGAAATAAGGCAGCCTAAACCTCCAGGTACAGTAGGCAATTTTTATCGTAAAATTGCGAAAATATGTAAAACATACATTAAAATTATACGAGAATTTGTCCCTATATTATTATGGTTTTTGATATGCTTTATGAATGAAAACATATGGGATATGCTTAGGGCGCGCAGCGGGACCCTAAATACTTCACTCAAACCGTTGATGAAAATTTGTTTGGGATCCTGCGGTTATCGCCACTGAAAAGAACGATTTTGAACAAAATATTGTTTTCGGCCCTCTAGTGGTCAACAAATGAGTTCTCAAAACTCTCACTTGCAGCACTAAGACGTCCGCTTAGACAAACAAGACATCCTTATTTAGCCGCAAATTCTGAATTTAAACTTCCTAAAGGAACAAATGCAAATTTATCCAGATTTTTGTTTCACACAAACTTTGGGCCGATTTTTTAAAAGGGTTTTTATTTTGTTGAGATAGCTCATAACTTGCAGCTACGATCTCTTTAAATATTTTTCGATTTCCATTTTTTTCCCAGAAAATGTCAGTTTTAAAAATAAAAAACCATCAAAAATTTACGGGAAGAACGGCGCTGCAGTGTCACATAACTTCAAAAGTTATATAAGGACCATCTCATTGTAAAAAGATCGTTTTGTGAAAAGGATGAGAGAGATTTGAGGCCCAAACTATTTCATAGTAAAGGACCGTCATTTTTGAAAGAATCACCAGAAAGAACTGATTTTTTTAGATGGGTCTCATAAAAAATAAGGGTCCTTTTTTTAATAATCAAAACCACGTTTGAGGTCAGGCTAGATTGGCACATTCGATCTCTCTTATAATTTGGGTCATGAACTTTTCATTTTACGTTGCGCTGAAGAGCCGGTTTTTACCAAACATTTGCTAAAAATTATTGTTTTTTCGCCCGAAAAAAACACCAATAATTACTGGTTAAAAATTGGAAATCGAAAAAATCGGCTATGCAGTAATACCTAGCTTGAATACTTATATCATGGCCCAAAATTTCAGAAAGATCGAATTTACCAGTACCGATCTATCTTTTTTTCTAAAAATTCAGACCATAGTTCGGTCTTGGTACATACGATCTTTCTGAGATTTTGGGCCACAAAATAACTTTCAAGCTACGTGTCACTGCAGACCCGGGTTTTGCGATTTTTTACCGGTAATTTTTGATGTTTTTTCTAAGGATTTAAGTGAAACCTGTTCCTTATTTGAACTCACGAAATTACATAAAGGGCCAAAATATGACGAAAAGCAATAACTCACAATTCGGATGTTTGATAGCAATAGTATATAACAATTAAATAACAGACATAATATCTCATGCGTAATAATTGACGTTAACTGCTTATTTTAAGTGTAAATTCTGAGTGTTTCTTGTAAAGTTTTATTGCGCCAATAAAGCATATATAAAACAGAAACTTACCTTTTATAAACATTTAATCGTTATCTTTTATAATCTATAGTTACTATTCATTGTCAAAAAATGACGATAAGAGATTAAAAAAATTTCACTTTGATATATCAATTACGGGGCCCTCTGGTCGTTTTTGCCACTTTTTCAGCCAAAATTTTTTATATAATTTTTGAAAACGACTAATACGATTGAGTGCTTAGATAGCTCAAACTGATCACAAATATTTAAAGAAAAATAAATTGAAGAAAATGGACCGAATGAGGCAATTTCTTTCACAAAAACTGATAATTAAAAAATTTCAGTAATCTCAAAAAAATATTAAAAAATGGTCCGATTCTATCCAATTTATTATAATTTTATTATTCACTAGATATTTGTGCTCAGTTTGAGCGATCGAAAAACTTAATCCGATGAGTCGTTTTCAAAAGCCGAATCATATAAACACTTTGCTTGAAAAAGTAGCAAAAAACGACCAGAGGTAAATTACGCAGTTTAACGTTAATTATAAATAATTTAAAATTTTTAAATATGAGATTTGATTAATTGAAAAAATTATGTTAAACAAAATTTTTGGTGTCAAATTTCACCGCGAAATAACTCGGCAATTCAAAGAGAATCATTCATAATTGTTTAAACTGACGCCGTTTTTTTTAGTAAGCATAATTTGTTGGCATTGAATAATTGAAAACTAGACATAGTATAAACTTGTCTGTATGATAGCTCATTCAAAGCTAGTGTTTCAGACTAACTAATGTCCTAACCTAATGGACCTGTACCATTAACCGGTTCAACACAAGGGAACCGGAGATCTATTATATAGGCATTTTTCAGTATAAAATTTGAGAAAAAAAAATAGTAACTTGTTTTTTTTTCTGCCAGGAATTCATCAAAATATAATTCAAGCAGTAAATGATGTAGACAATCATGATATAAGAATGAAAAACACATAAAAAAATTACTTTAGGCAATTTTTCAGAAAAAATTTTTTGGGCTCATCGACGTTTCGCCTACCAAAAATTGAAAATCCGGTTTATATCGTGTGAACCGGTTAATGGTACTGGTTCCAGGCACTTTAGCTGCATTTAGTTTAGTTTGAAACACTAGCTTCCGGAATGAGATATCATACAACTCATCATTATGTCTAGTTTTTTCAATTCTTTTCAAAATGCAACAATTATGCATTACTAAAAAAACGACGTCACTGTTAATTATTTGTGAAATTATGATTTTATTAATTGTTAAATGCATTTTTCTGCTCAAGTTTTTATCATTTCCTTGCATAACACATATTGACAAAATTCTTGCCCAATTTTTCGTTTTGCATTCTGTGAACCGCCAGCCTTGCATCGTCCAGTTTCGCAAATTGAACAAATGCATACCGAGTGACCCCATGCACCTTTTTCAGCTCGATTTTCAGAATTTTTCCATATTTGAAGAAAGTGCGTTTTAAGTCCTCGTAAGTGGTCACTTTTTCAAGATTTCCAATAAACAGGGTTCGAGAGGAGAAGAAGGGGAATTCACTGAATAAATTCAAAATTCAATATAAATTTTTATTTTAGTTTTACAATTTCGATAAGACTTGTCAAAAATAACGCTTTTATGTACTGTCAAATGCGTCTAAGAGGACAGAAATTTTTTTGTCGTTTTGTCCACCTGAAAACGTATCGTTTTGTCCATGTAAAAACAAATACCTAAAAATGCTCTAGAATTCTTAAAATCGCGCTAGAGAGCTAAAAGTACAAGCCAAATGTGCAGAATACTTAGGCGCAACTTTTGAAAAAAATTGGGAGTAATAAGTTATCTGGTTAAAAAAAAAGATTTTCAAGAAAAAGTTGGAAATTTTTTTAGGATTTTTTTTTAGAAATCTACTTTTTTGCTACATTATTATGAGTATTAACTTTTAAAATTGTATTCTCACAACAATTATAACTAGCGTGTCCACCAATCGGCTATTTTGCAAAATGGGAAAAAATCGACCACTCTGGGTTGAACTTTCGAATGTTGGGTTTTATGCAGAATTTTATTGCGTAGTGGTTCGCCAAATTCTTTTCGTTTTGTCCTCTTAGACGCATTTGACAGTAATTTTAAAATTGACAACATTATTTACATGGTAAATTTGCCGCATCAAACACCAACATTCAAAGATTTCAAAAATACTCTTGACAATTTTTTCGATTATAGAAAAAAATTATATTTAAAAAAAAAATTTTGGGAAAAATTCAAAATGTTTCATTTTTAGATTTTTTTTGTTTTTGCATTGAAACCGGTCGGTTTAGGGTACCAAAATTAATCAGAAATGTTGCTCAGATTATAACTATAATAGCACACGTTTTAGCATAAGGTAAGAACGGCAAAAAATTTTTCGCTAAACATTTTTAAATTATGTTTGTAGGGACTACAATGTAGTCCTTGGAAAAATATTACGTTCAGTTAACTGATTCAGTAAACTGAACTTCAGTAAAACAAAATCTCAGCAAGTGCTTAAAAAAGAAAAACCGTTTCCTAAATTGCCTATGTTTCTGCTTGAAATGTTTTATTTTCTCCAAAAATAATTTAAGAAAAATTTCAAGCTTACACATTTTAAACAAGGGGTTTTCATTCTTAAG
>SCLH01000206.1:32060-43269 GCA_004367855.1 Oikopleura vanhoeffeni
CTCCTCAGAAGTTTTATAAATACTATTATACAGATTATGTTAAAATTTAGGTTTATTTCAAAATAAAAGCCTGAGAGGAGATAGATTTTCCGTTTGACTTCGTCTCCCTCGTCTCGCTTATGTGTCTGGGAGTGTATGCATGAAAAAAAATTTGACAATGTTTACGCAAGATGAAGGCTAGTCACCAAAATGGCTAATCTCAATAATATCCCTTGAAGCCCTGCTTGGCTAATATTTATCGGAATATGTCAAATTAGGAACCACCATACCCTTAAGCAGTTGCTGAATTTTTTTTGAAAATTTAAAAAATTACAATTGTGTCGCATTTGCCGCAAAAATTAATCAGCTGATTTTCAAATGTCAGGACGATCATTAAACGAATGTCAAGGTAACTTTCGATATAATTATAAAAAAAAATCTTTCATAGGTAATTTTACGAACAATAATGTTGAGAAAACTTGATAAATCATGATGGCGAAAATAAGGGTTGGCAGTAAAACGGCAAAAAACGAAAATGGAAAAATAACTATTTTGGCATTTTCGGCCTAGAGAACTCTTTTAAACAAAAAAAATATTGGATTCATGTACTTCAGAGCGCGATTTAGATCATAATAGTATATTTCCAAATCGCAATACACATTTTGGTGAAGCTGATTAGGTGAAATAGGTTTTTTTTGATAAAAATCTTCTTTCGGTGAAACTTTCAGATTTTTGTCCGTCCAGAAAATTTTTCAAATAAAAGAGTTTTCTAGGCCGAAAATGCCAAAATAGTGATTTTTTGCCGTTTTACTGCCAACCCGAAAATAAATATTCAAACAATATTATTTTCTTAGCGTATTTGAATTTAGCGCTAATTTAGCTGAACTTGACCCGTGGCTATTTTCGAAATTAATTTTTATATCACTTTGACCATCACTTGACTTTCGACGATTGTTTTTCAACCGAAAAACATTTCCAAAAAATGATCACTAACAGTTATAGATTCATTAGATTAAAAATTAATCAAGAAACTGAATTATTTTTTGCTTACAAAATAATGGTCCGTTTTCAATATTGAATTATCATGATTCTAATTTTTCCTAAAAATTTGACGCTGAAAAAAATATTTGAAAAACAAACGGAGTCGATTTACAAAATACAGTATGTAAAAAAAAAATCGAGAACAACAAGGGAAATTTCTCTGGATCAAAGCCTATGATTTGCAGAAAAATTACTTTCAATCCAGAGAAAATTGGACCTTCTCGAACAATTTTTTTACATACTGTACAAATTGTAAAAAAGACTCGTTTTAGTCTGTGGAAATATCTGTGTTTAAATCGACTTATTTCAAAGAACAAAAAGAGTCATTTCTAAAATAAAAATTCTAAAATCACTCGATTTATTTTTTTAAAAATTCTCAAGACGATTTATTTCAGAGAACAGAAAGAGTCATTTTACAAAATAAAATTGTAAAATGACTCGTTTTTATTCTGCTAAAATATGATTCCATTAGAACTTACTGTTTTTCGGAAGTACTTTGATCATAAACGTCTATAATGGCGCTAAATAGGTGTCTTCCATCTGTAGCTTCGCAAGCTCTTTTTACTTCTCTCCTTTCAGAGAAAGAAACAATTCCAATTCGATTATCATCTTTTTCATCAAGTGCAATATTCTTAACAGTTCCATATTTACGATATTCGTTCTATACAGATTTTAAAAATGGGATTCTTTGAAGAAAAAAACTTTTCAAACGTAACAAAAATGACTTTTCTGAAGGAAAAAAAAACTTAAAAATATTCAAGATTAAAATAGTTTTGAGATAAAGCTTAACCCTTGCGCAGGCAAAAAACACGAAAAATTGAGTAAGCTTTCATTTCTCCAGGAGTGTATTAAATTAAAAATTGCATTTTAATACTGCATTTGCTGACCAATACGTAATCGCTGATTGTCTCAAATAAATTTATGATTAACAATAAGGGGTTCTTGATTTTGGTCTACGTGTTTCAAAACACTGTTGCGCAGGTGGGGGTAAGCTTATAGATAAGATGTTATTTACAGTGTGGTTATTTTCTACCGCTCATACAAATGTATCACATTATGTAATACAAATATATCAATTACGGGCCTTTGGTTGTTTTTTGCCACTTTTTCAGCCAATATTTTTATATAATTCAGTTTATGAAAACGACTCGTTGGATTGAGTTCTTAGGTAGCTCAAACTGAGCACAAATACTATTTAATACTACTAATTTATTAATATTTTATTATTCACTAGATATTTGCGCTAAGTTTGAGCTATCGAAAAACTTAATCGGATGAGTCGTATTCAAAAGCCGAATTATATAAAAAAAATCCGGCTAAAAAGTGGCAAAAACGACCAGAGGGCCCAGTAATCGATATGATATATACATTCAGCATGAAGTTAAATAAATGTAAAAAGAGATCATAATTTATGAGTGCTGTACATATACGTTCTGTACCGGTCACCGGTGCTTTTTAATCGATCGAAATTGATATGTAACACATCATATGATTGATTAGTTCAAAAAATCGGTTTACATTCAGCATAATTTATTTCTTTCCAATATACAAAATGTTAGTGCTCATTGACCAATCAGCGGTGTTACTCAAGTTTCAGCGAAAATTTAAAATTGTGAGCTAAAATGTGAAATACTGTATTATTGGAATAATATGAAACATTCAAGTGATAGAAAAAATTTTAGATTTCAAAATTTCAGTGATTTATTGTTAATGATAATATCATTATGATATAAAGCATTTTTGTGATATAAAAAATTTCATAGATATTATTTTGATGATATAAAAAATTTTAGGGATACAAAAAAAAACGGTGATATATTATTATAATGATATCTAAAATTTTAGTCATATATAAAAATATATATAATTTAAATGATATAAAAGATTTAAGTGGTTTGAAATAATTCAAGTGAAAAATGTAAGTATAAAAAATATAATTTTAGAAATATCATTATTAAAAATGCTAAAAAAAATAATTTTTAAAAATGCTACAAATAATTTTTATGAAAATCTGTTCCTTGATTGCTTCTCTCAAAATATTGATTTTTAGTTTTTTTGGTAAATTGAGTATTTTTAGAGCAAAAGGTCTTTCTTCTAATTTTTCCCTTTTTTTCTCTAGATTATCCGAGTCTTCTGAGTACGGCTCAAGTTGATCCAAATCATCAGAGTCGTCTTCATTCATTTTCCCACGTTTTCCTTTCCCTCTCTCTATCCTTTCTCCATTCCCCTTGACTTTTTGGGAAATTTTTCTTTTCGAAATTCTCTATAATTTTTGAAAAAATGTTTTGAAGGTTTTCCGGGTATTCTAAAGGTATCGGTATAAATCTCTAAAATGAGTGTTTTTGTGTTAATCTCACGTGACCCCATTGATTTGTTTCACTCTGATAACACTCATCGTTACCGCCCACGCATCTTGCGGCGGCGGCCAATCAGCGCGCGCCGATACTTTCCCATCGAATCGCGGCGCAGATCGTAGGCGCAGTTGCTTGACGCCCAAAAAATAATTATTTATTTTATAAAGATGTCGAAAATAAACGGGACTACGGCGAGAAATTGCCGAGAAAAGAAATACAAATGTCTGCTAGACGCATGCCCGCTTGGCCAAGAATTTATTCTCACGCTGAAACAGACCTTGGAGCATTATCTTTACCATTGTTGTGTCGAATTATTTATATTTGATCTTCAGAATGATCAAGAAATTCTAGATCAAAATTTATTCAAAAAATGGAAAAGAGATATTAATTCCATCGAATTTAAAGAACTTAACAAAAAACAGGTAATTAACCCCCATATCAGATGGGCCATCTGCCAAAGACTATCTGGTGCGGCGCGCACGCTCCAAATTGAACTTTTTTTTTGAATTAAAAAATGGTTTGCAGTAAAAATGGGTAAAAAAAATTAGAGACTTGACCAAAACGGAGAGTAGGGTGTCACCTATCTCAACTAAATCGGAAACGTAGATAAATGACAAAAAATGAAAATAGCGATTAATATTATTTTTTGACACCGATTTCAAAAATTTTGGTCGAAATTCTAGAAAATTTTTTCGATTTCCAGATTTTTTTTCATTAATATGGGTGTTAAAATGACCTCTAGAAAATCCTAAGAATGATAATACAGAAAAATAATATTTCTAAGAAAATTTTAGGTTTGAAAGTCGAGTTTGAACTGTATGAGTCATACTATTGACTCCAGGACCGGAAGTAATGATCTGAGAGTATCTCTTTGATTTTTTTCTGGAACTAGAAGTCTCAATGTAGGTTATCGCGAATTTTGAAAACATTGTGATGACTAAACCAGGCGCGGCTTTTCGTTCCAAATTTAAACTTTGAGCATTTTTCAGCGTATGGGTCATACTATTGACTCCAGGACCGGAAGTAATAATCTCCGAATTAATAATTCCGACATTTTTTCGACCTTCCAAGATAGGTGACACCCTAGCTGGGAGTCCTGGTACTTCATTTTTCAAGAGAAGACATGGCCCAAATTTAGTCATTTTTTGAAATTTCCTTTTATAATTGAAAATATGATTTTTCGAAAGTAGACTCAAACGAAAGTCACAGAAACAAATTGTAATATCTATAACGACTGGAAAGGGGCGGGGGTAAAAAACGCAGACAAAGAAAAGAAGTCGTGCGATTTTTTTTATTTGGCGTTTTTGTGCAATTTATAAATAACAAAAAAAATTGGGCCGCATTTTTTACCGCCGCCCTGGAAAAGTAAAATCTAATTTCGTTTGTTCCAGGTCGAGCTCGGGAAAGCCGTCACTAGCAATCTAGCCAACCTTGAAATTCAAGGCTTGAATGTGACTTAANTTTTTTTGTAAAATAATGTACATTTTGTCTATATTTAACTATAGCAATTAATTTTCCAGAAAAATTTCCGGCAAATTGAAATGAATTAAAAAAATTTCATCAGTCTATATTGAAGAGAATTTTTTTCTGACAAATAATATTGGCATTATGTAATTTTCGGATACGTAGATATGACGGTATACTTCAATGAAAAGAAATACCAGCAATTAGGTTTTATGCATTTAAAGGTTGATGTGATAATATTTTCTAGAAATGAATCAATTTTTGACTTCTCAAGGTTACGGACTACAATATACGATTGGAAAAATAAACGTTCACTCAATTCTCACAAAAGATATTTGAGTTCTAAAAACGCCTTATTTTTCACCAGCAAATTGCTGGAAGCACCCACAATCCGCTTAAGATTTTATTTTAGCATTTACTAAGCGAGCAAGAAGAAGCGCGATTTGGAATTTGTGAAATTTGCAGTAAAGTATTCAGCGGCAAGGGGCGAAATAAACTCAATAATATTCTTCAAAATCATAGAATCAAAAAACATTACGATAAAATTTTGGAACATACCTTTTATAAACGCAGAACAGGTAAATATGATATAGGCATTGGCCTGAAATAAAAAAAGTTTTAAAGACCTTATAATTTCACCAAAAAATGGAAAAATTCAGGTGTCAAATTACAGCGCGAAAAACGAATAAAAGTTTAATACCTGTGTTTTGTATACAAAAGACAAAACTTTTTATGGGTTTCGATTTGTCCATCCAGAATTTAATTTTTTTATGTGCAATTTAGATATGGAGAAAAAAATTCTACTGACCATATCTATATTGCACTTAAAAAAATTAAATTCTGGATGGACAAATCGAAACCCATAAAAAGTTTTGTCTTTTAGCCCAATTTTTGATTTTATAGAGATTTTTGGCAAAATTTTTATTAATTTGATAAAACGACAATAATTAGGCGGTATTTTTTTTAAAGGGATTTTTCACAGTTGTTTGCAGTTGCACGAGTTTTTTTCTCGAAGATGGGGTGGAACCGATTCTAAAAATTCCAAAAATAGTGAGAGTCCATGGTTTGATACCTTGCATGACGGTCTTCGATTTTTGAACTGGATACCGGATTTCCGTAATTACCAGTTAAATCTTAATTGTCGGTTTCTCGGTCACTGTTGATGATATGAACCTGATTTTTCACCTTTCGTTTCAAATTTTTTGACTTTTATTTTGAGGGGTCAAATTTTGTAATAATGACCCCAAAAGTCAAATTTCACAAGATGATCCGTATGGGGTCATATTACATTGCATATGAAAGCAAATTTCATGGAGATTTCAAAATATAAAAATTATTTTTTTCTGATCCCTTTAAAAACCCTTAAAAAAAAATCGCCTTAGCTTCTCCTTATTAACACCTATGAGTCTGACTATAGGCTATGAGCACGTGATAGCTATGACAGTGATAATTTATTAAAATCATGAGGTAATTATCTACCCATTTGATAGTTTTCCGATTTCAGTTTTAATTACAGGGTGTAAAGATTTTCCCCTTCTTTTTTTCCAAATTGGATAGCGATGAGAACGCTTTAAATGTGAAATGGTTATTTTCGGGAAAACCTACGGTCTTTCTCAGATTCAACCAATCAAAACGTCGGGAATCAAGTGAATCCAATTTGGAAAACAGAAAGGGGAAAAACCTTACACCCTGTATGTGAAATTTTGTAATACGACCCCTTAGAAGTGGTTTCATATTTCTTTTCTAATTTCCTTTTTAATAAATTGACCTTTATAATTGTAGAACCTGGTGCCTTGCCTGCTACTTATTGTGGTGCCTCAATCCCTGAAGGTGGAGTTTGCGGTAAAAAGATCGGAGCTGATCCTGAAGAACGAGCCGAAGAAAAAATCATAATTCACCAGAAAAATAGTCACGAAGACTACATTTGTGTCAAGCCTTTTGTTGTTCCCTGAAACTATTTTTGTTTTTTTAATTTTTTGTTTTGTTTTGACAATTATTACCTTTTAAATTAACATCTATCAACATTTAAACATGCTATCTTACTGCCCTTAGAATAAAGATATCGCAAATTATAGAAATAATAGAAATTATTTATTACAGCAAATTTACAAATATGTAGCAAGTTATAAGCAGGAAAACTGAAGGAGGTAGTGTCTGTGAAAAAATGTGGTGGTCTCGTGGCTCTGCGAAACCCGGTTCTCACACTAGAGGGCACCAAAGGGTTAAATCGGAGCTCTGCAGCGGTACCATTTCCGTCTTAATTAATAAAATAATCGATCCGATTTAAGCTGCAAAAGGACCGGAGCAAAATAACGCAAAAATATCAACAAATTGTTTAATTTTTGCTTAACACTGCATATGGATTACCCGCCCTCAGAGTACAAATCCTAAATATTTGAATGATACAAACAACGCAAGATATTAGCACCCAATCAAAACCCTTGATTGCGGAATAGGCCGATTTCATTGGTCAGATTAAGAAAGGATCAATCAAATGCTCAGATTTCGCATTTTTCAAATATTTAGGATTTGTACCCTGAGGGCGGGTGATCCATATAACCTTAAAACATTGTCATGTAGAATTTCGAAAATATGACCAAAATATTTCCCGGAGTCGACTTTCTTATAAAGGTATAAGCAACCATGGGTAAATGCATCATAGTTGCTTATACCGTCATGGGGAAGTCGACAACCCGAAATATTTTGGTGATATCTTCGAAATTCTTCTTGACACTGTTTTAAGGTTATCTACTGTATTGAGAGAAAATTTGTCCGAGACTTTTTTGCGTTATTTTGCTCCGGTCCTTTCACGGCATAAATTGGATGGATTCTATAAGTAAATAAGGCGGAAATGGTACAGCCGCAGAGCTCCAATTTCACCTTTTGGCGCCTTCTAGTGTGAGAACCGGTTTTGCAAAGCCACGAGACAACCACCAATCGTTTTTTTTGGCCGATTTATTATATGATATAGGATATACTGTACATCCTCTTATTTTCACAGACACGACCCCTTAATAATAGAAGAAAGAAGTACTCAAACATCATGACAGTTACCCAAACGTCTCAGAAAATTTTAAATCATGACGTTTGAGTACGTGGTATACTATTTTTTTTGAAATAATGTCGAACATAAGGTGTCCAATTTTTAACGCCGAACTTTTAAAAAATATTCTTACATATTCTATGTATAAGTTTGACGGACTATTTTTCTCGAAAATTTTTAAAATTCTAGGCTTGTAATCGATCCCGTTTTTAAATCGAGAAAATATTAGGGAGTTAAAATTTTCGAAATACTAAAAACAATTTAATTTTCTCGTTGGATTTTGAAAATGTTACTCACATAGAAGTAACGTTCCCTAAATGTGTTTTACACACCACGCTTTTGAATCCGCGCATGTGATTGGCTGCTCTTGTTACGTCCGTAATGACTGAAAAGGGGGAATAGACAAGTCGGGGCTTGAACCCGCGGCTCTCTCATCATGATTTGAGTGTGTTTACCAACTACACCAATTGCCTGATATTTTTAGTCGGATTTCTCGCTTATGGCGGGATTAGTCGCTCTACCTAATCGCACACTGACACTCTTAAATAAAAATACGGTGCGTAGGTTCGGAAACCATCCCGAGCGAGTGCTTCTCATTTAGGGAACGGTACATGTATTAAAATAATGGTTTTTCTCGACTGAAAAAAATGAATCGTATGAATATTTTTTAAATTCTGGGCATCTTTGTACGGATCAACGGCTTGAGAAATCATTTAATATAATTCTAGAATTTTATTTTGCATTACCATGAGTTTTGATTTTTCCCAGGAATTATACTCAATATTGTATAATGTCCAGGAAAAAAATGTTGTTTTTGCAAGTGAATTGACACCTTAGCAAATAGATTTGGTATTTAAAATAAATATGATTTGAACTGGTTTTTTGAAAGTACAGTGGGTAAGAGCAAAAGGTCGTGTCACTCACCCACTGTAGTTTACGTTGATCTATCCGATATCTTGAACATAAATATCCATTTCAATTTGTGTCATTGCTTTTTCTTTTTTTGCAATTCGAGCTTTTAATTTTTCCTCTTCGTCGATATGACCAAAAGCTTCACCCCAGTCAACAGATAATCGAATTCGGCGAACTGAAATAAAAATTGAAATACAGGGGGGGCAATATTTCCCACAAAAATTCGGCGATATTGGGCATTTTCGGCGATGTTGGCACTTTCGACGAAATGGGGACATAAATCATTTATTTTCGTTATAAAAAGAAAAACGCGGGCGTTCGAAATAACGTCATAAATTTCAATTTTATAAGACGTTTTACAATACAGTATTGTAGGTTCAAATGAAATAAAATACCAAAATGTGTAGAATTACGTTCTCCAACAAACGCAATAAAATGAAAATTCATAAAAGTAGATTTGAAAAATTTAATCTTCAAATCTGACGTCATTCATGACGCCCTCAAATTAATTGGTTTTAAAACCCTCAAACACCCAGGCAATATGGGCACTGGAAGGATTTTAGCTACAAATTGCGAGTTTTTTTCCCTGTTCACATTTTTTTTCTTGTTAAAACTAAGCTGAAAAATAAATTTTTAATATTTGAAAAATAATTTTCGCAATTATTATTATTTTAAAGCTCAAATTAATTTTCAGTTTCTTTCAACTAAACTACATTTATCAAAGCAGGCTTGTAAAAAATGGGCTTTACGTTACTGTTTTGAATAGGTTCAAGCAAAAGATGAGAAAAAAAATGATAATAGGAAATCTGATTGGGCGGGGGAAACCCTGCATAACTTCCGGTGACCGGAAACAATAGAGAAAAAATGAAAATTTTAATGAAAAAATTATAAGTTCTTATTCACATCCATCGAAAATAAGATAATTTTTTGATCTTACATGATTTTCAAAACCACTGGTGTTGAATCTGATTTTAAACAGAAAATTGTGCAATAAAATAATAAAAACCTCTATTTTTTTTCATTTTAAATCTAACGTTTCGTATTTTTAACATTATCAAAGATTTTATTATTACAAATTGAAAAAAACCAGTATGTTTAACTGCCATTAGTTGAAAGATCATCATTAACCAGATTCCGATCCAGATCCCGGCAAAGATCCCAGTATTTCCATCAAAAGTCGTCTCAACTAATTTGACACAACCAATATCCCAAGCTTCGTCCATTGCACAGACAATACCTTAATTAAACATGTTAATCATCTTATTTATTGACATGACACTTGTTCAAAGCTCTCTAGCGCTAAAATGGTACATTGGATTACCGGCTGACTACGAACAATCATATTTCTGGGTCAAATTAGTGTTTGTTAAAGAAGGTTGTGGCATGACGGTAATGCGTTGTACCGTTTAAGCGCAAGAGAGCGTAGTGATATGTATCGGTAAGCACTAGAGAGCTCTGAAATTGAAACGCGCACATCTCAATTAAAGCATCATTGCAAGACAACGGCTTGATTTTTTTTGTTCGTAAAAATTAACCAATTTAATCGTTTGAAAAAATTCTATGAAGATTTCTCAACCAAAACACAGCCAATTTAAGCGTGATAATTGAGGAAAGCTAACATTGCGATTTTTTCAAATTAAGATTTGTTATAACTTATAATCGATAGATTTCATCTTTATATTTTTATTTCCAAATATTTTTCATTTTTATTTTCAATTTATGGTTTTCAAACGCATACAATTAAAATAAAACATGGCTAAAGTTTTCATGAGTGTTCTTTGACCTCAGGGGGGTCATTGTAACCAAATAAAATTATCTCAATGAAACTCTATTTTCTGGCTTCAAACGCGATAGAAAGGGGATTAATATTGATTTTGGTCATTTGATGGAAAAATTTAACCAAAATGGAGAAAATGCGTAGGCGGAAAAATATTTTTTATGAAAAAATTAATTCAGTTTAAGCTTTTCCAGTTTTTTTTCACTAACTGGAATTTTTTCCGCGCGATGTTCACCTGCTCAAAACGTCAATTTAAAATTTTGACCGGTATTTTAACCAGTAAAAATACCTCAAAATTTTTTCTGTTTTATTTTTTTGCGCTGTAATTTGGTCCTAAATTTTTCTTTGCATTTATAGGTGAATAGCGCCAGTCCTATACATGACTTTTTGGCCAACTTTGAAAATCTCGCATTTTGAAGAAAATTCTTAAAAAATTTCAAAAAATAAATTCTCTTTTTGACAGCCTAGTAATCAGAGAAAATTATCCTTATTGTGTTGAAAATTTTGAGTCGTTTTATTCAATCAGAATCGAGCTTGGACATGAAATTGGAAAAATTCGAATTACAGGATTTTTTAAGGATCAGTTGGGGTTTGATTTTTTTAGAATGGTATTTGATTTTTGGTTAGATCCATACTTGT
>SCLH01000206.1:61869-73407 GCA_004367855.1 Oikopleura vanhoeffeni
AAGCAATTTTATTTCTTCAAATGTGCGAAATGGTATAACAAATTTTTGAGATTAAACAGTTTTTTTGTCATCAATTCCTGATATTAAAATAACATATTATTTGAGTTTGAATATATTATGAAGGTTCTTTCGAAAACTTTCTTTAAAGTTTATAAGTTTTGAGTAATTTTCGGTAATTTTTTAAATTGAAAATTTCCAAGCCAGCCAAGCAGTGTTAGTTTGTCGAAAGATCAAGCCTTCACTGTTACACAGAGGTTTCTGCTCTTACTGCCCGATGAGAAGCAAATTAAAAGCTTAAAAGCGATTCTAGCCTTAGAAAAGAAGGAATATTTTTCACTCATTGTGGCCCGATTATCTCATCTGTAAGCGCAGTTGATTACACGTTTATATCATAGACCAAAATCGGCGTGAAGCCTACGCAACTTTTGATATATTTTGTTCTTTGCGTTAATTTTTAAATGATCATTAAGCGTTCAAAGTTACGATTGGGTTCTTAGGTCAACATGGGTTACTTCTGGTCATTTATCAATCATTGGAATTATTTATATTTTTTCAGCTCTAACTGGGTGCATTTTAGAATTCCTGAAAATTTGAATAAAACGACGACCGTTCCAGAGTTGGTTTGAGTTTGTCGGCGTTAATTATCCATTCGAACGTAGGACAGCCGGGTCATTTTGAAAATTTCAACAGCGATCTCTGGATATTTTGGAATTTATTAACCCGAAAACGAGTTTGAGTAGTTTCAACATTCTCTAATTTCTGAATTCATCCCTCTGAGGAAGCCATAGACAGCCGTGGTTATTTTGAAAATTTTCAACGAATTTTTGAATCTTTAGTCATTTACTCTAGCCAAAATATTGAGTTTAAAGATTCTTTGGACGAATTACGAAACCTGTCACTTAATAATAAACTGCAATTATCCTAGTAGCAAAAATAACGTTTTGATTTTTGAGTAGTTGCTGTGATTGTTTCGGATGCCCGTTTTTTTTTCTTTAATGCATCGTATTCTCTCTATCATATGCGGAGATAATCGGCGTCAATAAGAGGAATTTCTAATATCGGTAATGTTTTCGACCGAAAAAACGCGATTTGGCCGAAACGGTGTTTCGTTGGAGAATTTTTCTGAAAAGTTCAGCAAAAACCTTAAAGTGCCCGAAAGAAAAAATCTCGAGCTGGTCACTTTTTCTGTTCTACCTTTAATTTAACTATTTCTATATCTTAACCTTATTCTCAAACATAATCCTGATCAGACCGAATTGCAGCACAACGAAGAAAAGAACGATTGCTTAATAAATCATGAAATAGCGCATCACCCAAATTAGTGAAAAGTCCACAAAGATAAAAGAAAAAATTGCGAAAAAAAATTTATACCAGATTCCGAGTTTGATGTCAGAATCTCCCAAAATTTGTTGATATCAGTCAAATTTTAACAGTTAGATCGGCTGTTCATGCTGAAAATTTTGGCTATGCATACAGCTTCTCGATCTATTTTTGAGAGCAAGAATTTGCGTTTTAAGCGTCTAAGCGACCGCTTTTTTTTACGGTAAGCGGACGTTTTTGAATTTTCAACACGTCTCGCCGACAAAAACGACAGGTACTAATATATACTAATTAGATATGGAAATACAACAACACGGCTGTTATTAAGATTTCTCTACTCTTCCTGGTAATTAATCTAAATAATCTATGCTTGAAAGGACGTAAAAATGAAATTTCGTTCTACTTTCCTCTGTAGCTAATAGAAATAATTAATCACCTGAAAGGACGCAAAAGATTAGCTAAGATCTGGGTCCTTAAATTTTGAGTAAATAGAAAACCACGCGTTCCTTATAGTTGACCTTGAAAAACTTTCGAGAAAGAAGGGTCCGTACTTTAACGTAGACCGCGGCCAATACTGTATTTACAAGTTCGTCCTTAGCTCTATAGAGGCAGTTAACTTTACAGCACACTATGTCGTATTTTTAACACATATAATCTAGAACAAATTTAATTTTTTATAAATTTAATGTTTTCTTTAGAGCACCGTTTTGTGTTGAAAATTAGAAATAGTTCTGATTATTCCGTTATTAGCAAATTAACCCTAGGAATTATTGAGACAATCTCTAAATCACTTTAACGTTCAGAATTGTCGTTTGGCATTTGCTGCTTACCTGATGATCCCTGCTGGCCGTCTGTGCAGCGTAGTTTAAACAAGGCTTTGCACAGAACGCGCAGGGATGTTTTCCGATAGAGCGATCAAAGTGGAAATTCTAAAACAGAGCTCAATTCAAAATCACCACATTCAGCTTTTTATATTAGAAAATAACTTTTTGGACATTTCCACAGAAAAAGCTTTTGTGTCAAACAGAAAAAGTACCATTTTCGGCGAGTGTCCTTAAGGGCGTAGTGTCCGCAAAAAAAAGTTGCCTGAATTATTGGAGCATAACTTTGGATAATTTTTTTGCGGAACAACTCTCTTAAGACATAAAATTAGGTTCGGTCGCGCATTCGGAGGCCCGATTTGTCTTCTCCTTATTGGAAACATCATATTCACCAATCAAATACATACAAATTAACAAATAGTGCGTTATCAGATCTTTATAATATTGGCCATGTTTTATCATTGGGCTTGTATTTTGTTAAAGCAACTTTGGCTTCGTGAAAAAAGTTTTATTATTGCAAAAAACTTGAAACTCACATTAATATTTGTAACAAAATCAACTTTTTTTAAAGTCAGTTTGGATAAGTTAATTATTAGTCGTTTGATTTATCATGCTCAAAATAGTCAAGTAGTTGTTCAGTTCAGTGAGTAGCTTGAGTTAGTACCGATTTTGTATAGGGATTGTAATAATCAGAAAGAATCTGATTCCTACTTTTTTCGTTCAAGATTCTTTTAAGAGGATATTTGAGTTACGAAGTGGTGTCAAGTGGAGTTGATCTGGAATTTTATAACATTTTATAAAAGATGATGTAATTCATATAGGCTTGCAAAACCACTGATTCTGTGAGTCACGCCAAAATATAAGGAATGAGTTAATACAAACCTCTCAACGTCCTTGAAGTTTCTCAAACTCTGACGGTTTCAACGTCGACGTTCCGAGACAGTTCTGACTCAAAATTCAAATATAGTAGGTGTCAGACTGATTAAGAAGGTGTGTAGTATTTTGTACTTTGAATTTATATCCGCTTAAGAGGTGGCTAGCAAAGAACATATTTTGAATCGCTGAGCGATTCGCTTCCTGACAAACTGAGAATGAGAAAAAGTTCATTTGCGATTGATTTGGAGAACAAGAGACAGTTTGTGGTCATTCTAACAAAACAAAGAAAATTTCGATCGCACAATGAGCTTAAGTAACATGCTAAACAATTCTTAAATATGTTGGCTTCGTCTATTAACTGATTTCAAGGTTTTTTTTTTATCTTGTTTTTATCATCTGAAGACTCTCGAGGCGCGAATTTGAAATTTCAGCAGAAAAATCGAAATAAAGTCTTCATCAAAATATCAGTCATTGACGTAAGCCAACTATTCTCGTCTGTTGTACATGGCGTCTTTTGAGCCTAGTCGAAAAAATTGAACAACTTTTTTTATCTGAATGTTTTCGAAAATGACCAAAAAAATAATATTTTGTTTAAGCTGGAAATTAAAATTCGCCTCGATCTTCTAGACTATGAAATATAAATTTTTTAAAAATCATGAAAATGTGCTAATAGACGAGCCAACATCAATCACAGGCTAGTGGTCATAGTCGATTCAAAAATATGTAATTGCCTGGACCACCTCTAAAGAAATTTTTGTTGGTTATATCAAGAAAATTTCCATGAACCACTACTTTTAGGACACATTATTCCATTTTCACAAATAGTGAGCTGAATTGCTAAGAGGGCTTCAAACATTATTCGAAGCAATAAATGACTTTGACAATATCGGCCGAAAGTGCCAGTACGCGAAGTTTTTTTAGGAAAGTAGCAATAGTATTTCCATTAATTAATTATGTGAAAATGTTTTAGTTCAATTACTCGAACATTATTTGAAAATAGAAGTCAAATAGATACTTTCTTGTGCGGACGAAAAAGTCTGAGAGTTTCGTACTGCAATAATACTAAGATCGTTCTTCTTAGTCTCAGATGCAATTTTTTAATTCACAAAATAGTATTCTCTTTCGATTATTCGCTGTAATGCAGGTCCTGTTTTACTGTCGAGTCCTTTCTATTGCGTCATAAATCGACTTGAGCAATATTGTGCGTGCTCTTTATATATTCTAGTTGTCTAGAAGACATGTTTGTGACGTCCTTCATTTTTAAATTCTTTTTATGTAAAATTAAATCGGAAGTCAAGTCTTAATTTTATGACTTCCATGACCTCCTCCGCAAAGAGCAAGACAGCACGTAATAAAAGAAGGAAATTTGATCCCGCAAACCTGTTATTCTTCGATTTACAAAATATTGATGTTTTACAAATATAATATCTTTACAAATGTGTACTTTACAAATATTTGTGAGTCCAAAATTTATTGTAAAAATTCTTACTTTACATACTGAATATTGTTCAGTTGGTCTGGGACAATATTTAACTCGTAGACTCGATTTTTAGCCCAACTAGTTGCCATTCCATAATCGCGATTACGATCTAAACATTATTGACAACGACAGTTATATATGTTACGATAAAACTTGAAACAAATGACGTTTGTGCGTTTTTTTTTGAAAATTTTTACTGTATTCAGTACTTATTTTTGCAAAAATTTTTATAATACAAATTAACTTTCATCGTGATCAGAAAAAAATTCTAAGACTTTTTCCCCATTACACTATAGCCCCAAATGATCACGTGACCGTATATTTAAGGATAAGTTGGTAAAGTAGTACTGTTTTTTCAAAATTGCTTAATCAAATTTGAAAAAGTGGTTCCTTAAGTTTTAAGACTCTTTCCCATTACACCAAAGTCCAAAGCGATCACGTGACCTTCATAAGAAATTAAGGTTTTGTCGAAAGTAACCACAATATGGATAAATATCCGAAAATTTTTTTTTGGCACATAAACACTATTAAGAGTTTTTAACATATAATTATTTCCAACATCACGTATCTATTTTTCAAATAGATTATCTATGACATTTAACTTATTTTGGATTATTATTCACTGATTTTATTAGATTTATTGATGAGAAAAAGTCTTAAAAACGTTTGAAGTTGCCTGGAATTTTTTGACGTAATTGAGTACTTTTTCAAATTACTGTAATTATTACATTTTTTTCAAAGTACTCAAATCATGCGGAAGACCCTTAAAAATCGTACGATTTCTAAGATTCAATGATTACAGTATGCCTCCAGTTTAAATAGAGCATTCAAGAATCACAGCTTATCGAAATCTGATAACATAAAATGCGTAGCGAGAGAGAAGGTGAGAAAATGATATACGATGGTTTTTTTTTAATTTCAAGATTTCTTTTGTATATTTGTGAAAAATTGCCTCGTTGAATAGAGCACCTCTAGAGCCAAAACTTCCGAAAACTTAATTACTTAGAATCAAAAAAGGTTGCGAGTAGGCGTGAGCGTGATACGTCTCTGGTTTTGATAGAACAATAATGATATTATAATATTTCCGAGTCAATTTAAGAGAATTTATTGAAAACATATAATAATTGTTAAATGGAACTAGAGAAAACCTTTGAAGTTAACTTAACAGTAGTTCAAAATATAATAAACGTTTAAATGATATGAATTATTGCACTGTTGCCGTCACTGGGGTAAATTTTCGCGATTTTTTTTCATACCCCATTACAATGCCTTTTTTCATCCGAATTTTTTATTTTATTTTATGCAATGTCCCTGATATTTCACTAGAAATAAAAATATGTTAATAATGAACTTGCCTCATATGGCCGATTTAAAGATTGGACAACTAGTGTAGAATCAGTCTGTACAGATTCTGTCTAAGTAACAGTAAGGATTTATCGGTTCTAGCTATGCAAATAGAATAATTATAATAGTTTATGTAATTATTGTCGTGTGATTTCTCTAGAGCTAAAACGAAATGAGGACAAAACATATAATATGAGCATTATTTGCGCCAACCTATAATCCTAGTAGTTGCATAACTGTCCAGCCCCAGATTTATAGGTTTTTGCTTTATATTTTAATATTCCGTTCGGTAAGTTCTTTTCGGTTTCTGTTAACATTGCGGCTGGAATACTTAATGGGATTTAAAAGAGGTCTAACGTTTACGCCTACTACGCCATTTTCATTTATTAAAAGCGAGAGATTTTCGATTCTAAATGTCATTCGAATCTATATCGCTGTCCCCCATTCGAAGCGGATGCTTTTATTGTTCAGACATAATTTGTCGATATCGAACCGTTAAGGTCACGTGATCGTTTTTGGACTTTGGTGTAATAAAAAAGTCTTCAAAACTTCTCAAGAACCTTTTTTTCTTTTTCAAAAAATGTTTTAAGCAATGTTTGAAAAAAAAACAGTACTTTTTTGACCGAGCTTATTTCTTGAATAAACGGTCACGTTATCATTTTTGGGCTTTGGTGTAATGGAAAAAAATCTTAGAATTTTTTTCTGATTACGATGTAAGGTTTTATTTGGTGATTCGAAAATTATTTGCAAAAAATAAGTACTGTAATACAGTAAAAATTTTCAAAAAAAAACGCACAAACGTCATTTTGTCTTAAAGTTAATCAATAACTTTTTAACTGATCTTGTCATCAATGATTAAGCGTCGTAAAATGCGATTAAATTGTGAATGGTCACTACTTGCCGGAAATCGAGTCTACGACTTAAATAACAACCCTAATTCTTGGAATTTCGATCATTTTTTTCGTAATTTCAATTTTGAGCGCCTCTAGAGAAAAAGTGAGAAAAGTAATTTGAAATCAGTCAAGATAAGGTTGTTGTCTGAGTCTTAAATCTTGTACATACAAAATGTTACAATATGTTTTGCCAAGAACAGAAAAATTTGAAATTTTTTTCGAAATTCTAGAGTTTGAAAATTTCGAAAAAAATGGCAGTATTTGGCAGCTGAATACTTCATTACTCAGTTTGAAGAAGATTTTTTCTATATCCTTTTCTCAACCGAAGTGCATCCTAAGAATGAGACTAACCCTATAGCCCGTGTTCGAATCCCGCTAATGTTGTCTGAATGATTGTCTTAGTGATTGCTTTAGTGATTACGCACCGATCAACTTTAGCGGTCCTAATATCAAGCACCCTTGCCTATTATCATACCCAAGACAATCACTGGAACAACACTAGTGGGATTCGAACACGCGCTATAGGGTTAGTCTCATTTTTAAGATGCACTTCGGTTAAGAAAAAGATATAACTTACAGTGGAAAAACCCCAAAGATTTTGCTCGAATATTTATTTTTTATCAATTTGGCTTTTTTAGCTTTTAAGATAATTCCAGGTCCTGAATGTATGTTGAATGCAAAAAGACTAAATCTATCAAAAATGTACGCTAAATTTAAGCTGTATTTCCGTTATAAAGGTACAAATATGTCATAATAGTATGTGTGAAAATGTAAAATAAATATTTAAAAATGGGCGTTTTTGGTTTTAACTTACATCGCGAAGCATCGTAAATAATAAAAAATATTCAAAAAATAGCTAAAGATGGCGTCTCAGCAAGAGAAACTCGAAAAACTAGTGAAAATAGATTTTGTAAAATTTGTGGACAACGTGCCAATTCGATCATCAATTGGAGAAGCTGCGCTAGAAAACTTAAGAAATCTTAATGTTGGTAACAATACAGTTTTGGTGGTAGGATATCCCAAAAGTGGAAGTCATTTCTTGTTGCAGATTTTGGAAAACTTAGGATTTGATTTCTAAGTTTATGAGATTTATGGCATGGTTAGCGTGTTCACCATTAAAATCGACTAATGGAAATACTTGGTGGATTGGTCTGTAACATCTTGAGAGCAAATAACTAACAATATACCAGTACTCAGGCGGTGTAGTAAAAACAATTTGGTCGTCACGTGATCGAAATATAGCAATTTTCAGTATTTGCAAGCAAATGCCTAATCGGTAGTTTTTGGTTCAACGCTACTAATTAGTAAAATTAACACAATGTTTTGATCGGGCTTCACCGATTTTAATAATTAATTAATTTTTTTATTTTGTTGAAACGATAAAAATATTATTTCTTGAATCAGATCAGCTAGTGGAAATTCTTCAGGCCGAATCTAAGCTCTATGACAGCTTTCAAGACATCTTGTCGCGAAACTTGACGTTAAAAGTGAACTGTACCGCCTTAACCCTTGTGAGCACAGAGCCAATATATTAGCTCAAGGATACCTAAAACGATTCAAAAAGAGCAAAAAACAGATCGTAGAATCGTTTTTTTCAAATACATTGAATATTTTGTAACAAAATTTTTGTTTCAATATTACGGGGAGTTGATTTATTAGAATTTTTCGCCTATGTTTGACTTCCGGAAAAATTATTTTGGACTAAACATAAAATACAAATATGAGATTAGCCAGTTTTTAATTGCAATTTCAATTACCTTGAGCTTAGTAGTCATCGAAAAATATGTATATTTGGTTACAAAATTTTGATTTGAAAAAAATGAGTTGATGCACATGATATCCTAAATTAAGTAAACGAAAATAAGGTCTTTTAAAAGTGTAGTAGATATTGGCTCATCGACTCGCCGAGTCACAGTTTATTTTATAAATTTTATGCCCAATTGTAAGTTTGGGGAGCCGAAGGCTACACAAACTTACAATTGGAGATAAATTGTAGATTTCTGGTCAACTTGACATCTTATTGGTCCATGAGCGATGCTCAAACTTCTCTTCATTAAAATTGGAGGTTTTAGCGATGTCCAAAGTTCTCTTCATTATAATGGTATGTTTTAGGATAGTAGGTTGAAACTAACTCATGATAATATTGTTTGTCCGAGTAAGACATTTTATTACGGTTAATCATAAGTGTAGTAAATCACTACTAGTGATATTTGATAATACCCCGTGATAACGCGCAGGTAGGCAGTCTGGTGCCTTTCTAGATTACCACTGGCGAGCAACGAGAAGCTTGGACAAGTGCCCTCAGGCTGCCCTTCAAATTTTATCTTTATCTGGGACAATTAACAATTTCCATGTAAAAACTTCGTTTTTGAAAATGCCTGAAAAAGACATTTTTTTAAAACCTTATTTCAAAAATTAAAAGAAAAGCAAGACTTTAATAGAGAAACCACATGGCTCAAATTTTCTCTCACTTGCTTATGCCTGGAGAAATAAGTAAAGAAGAAATTAAGTATGAGTCACAATACTTCAGTAGGCGATCTCTTTAAAATCCTGGTGCTACATTTCATCAATAAAAATCTTTAACCCTTATTGGGGCGCGGCTCAATAAGCTTGGGTGGCTCAAAAGCTACAATTGACTTCTAATTGCGCGTTTTCAAATGGCACAATTGTAGGAATGAGACCAGAAATCTACAATTTAACTAAAAATTATTCATTTCGACTATGAAATGCATTCACCAAATATTGCTAAAATTCATAAAATAACTAATTTCAAGTAAAAATTTAATCCTTGGTTAGAATACGTGAGGTTGTACGGTAAAAAATCTGAAGAAATTGTTGTCGACACTACGCCAATAGAATTTCAAACAGCAGAAGCAATTAAATGGATAGAGAAGGAAATCAATGATCGAAAAAGCGAACGTATAGCACTAAATCACAGTCATTGCTTCCCTTGTCATTTACCAGTTAATAAAGGAAGGTTAAATTATTTTTGAATCTCAAATTGAGATTCTTAATAAGTATTTCTAAAATTTGATTATTATTTTAACAACTGAATCACTTTTTTATATTTTCTTTATCGAGATCTAACCTTATAAAGTTAAAATACTATTCATCAAGAGAGATCCACGCGCTGTTGCAACTTCTGGGCTTGGGTAGAATCTTGTCTTTTACTTCCAATTTTCAGTTTTTATAAATAGAAATTTATGATTACAATTTCTATAATAGCAAAAACCCTCACTTGCGCATGATGTTTCACTACTCACCTACACAGGTGTGTTTTGAAACACAGATTAATTTTTTTAAGAAATATCTCAAATTAATAGCACACATCTCATAACCGTTTGAGATTAATCGTTATGGTGCTCACTCTCACTTTTTGATTAAAACTCAAAATTGGATCTGAATTATGCATTTTTTGTTGTATGCATAAAATACTAGCTTTTGCCCCTTTTTTGTCAAAAACTAAACAAGGGCAATATCTAGATAAACATTGTAGTTGGTCTCTGTGTGTCAAAACACAACGGCGCAGGTGGGGGTGATAATGTTGAATTTATAGTGAAGTAACCGCTTATTTTTCTATCATCGTTAAAAGTTACCATTTCTTTGGAAGCATGGAAAAGTATAAGGAAATGTTTGACGTCTATGGAATCAAAGATGTCAATGATTTTGCCAAAATTTTCTTTGAAGGAAAATTTTCTTACGGTTGCATTAAAGCATACAATGATGCGTGGGAAAAAGTTATTGCCATGGATTTTTAATTTAAAGCCTCGTTTAGGTTTAAGATGGGTTTCACGGGTTTCAGTGCATAATGCAATTTGTTAGTCAGACATCGGCACTTAAAATCATATTTCATTCTCTCTACATCCCACGAAATTATAATTGGACTTTTTTAAAGCCCAAGCTATTTGTGTCCGATAAAATTACCACTGAAGCCACATTCAATTCATTAATTCATTTTTTTATTTCATATCACGTAGATGGGAGTATGAGATTTTTTCTTTAACTGCCGTAGTGGCCGACAATCTCTGGACCCGTAGTGTCTTCTGGACTTTCGTGACCAAGACTTCCCAAAATAAAGCATATAACCGAAGATTCAGTATTAACATATATTTTTTTCAATGTTAATCATATTATTCAAAGAATTCTTTACAGTCCTATAAAAAATTTTGTGAAAAAGTTAATAAAAAGTTATCAAATGTGAATAAGAAAATTAAAAACTCTCTCATTTTTCGCCGATTCTCACAAACAAGTGCATAAGTAACACGAATTTAGGGTTAATTTGACATTTTTTTTCAATTTCAAAATATTAAACCGTCACCAGTTTGGGTATTAAATCTGCGAAAAAAATTTTATGTTTTTATTAAAATTTTTACAAAATCAGCTTCATAAAAATAAAAAATAAGTATTTTTGATAACAAAGTTCAAGCCCAATTTCTACTTTTCAATGAAAATAATAGCAACTATGAGTTAATTATGTACGGAACGGTCACTAAAGAGCGAAAAATGTTCAAGGGGGATTGTTGCACTCTGGCGACCTTTCAGTACATAATTGACCCATAGTTGCTAATATTTTCATCAGAAAGTTAACCCTTCCGATTATTTTGAGGGTACTTACGAGTCTCTACGATGAACTTTAAAATTTCCGGTAATTTGATATACGGTGAACAATATACGGTATTTTGAAAAAGTACTCAAATCACATAAAAAAAACTTTGGGGAGGAACTTCAAAATTTTTACGACTTTTTTCTTATTACACCAAAGTCCGAATAAAATCACGTGACAAAATAATTCAAAAATAAGGTT
>SCLH01000206.1:81607-96207 GCA_004367855.1 Oikopleura vanhoeffeni
AATTACACAAATAGTACTCAGATTACGCCGAAAAAATTTGTGGGCTAATAAACACCTAATTTAAGAGTTTTGAACATAATGATATTTTCCAAAAAGGTCACGTGATCTTATTTTTCAAGAAATAAGGATTTATTTATGACATATTTCAAACCTTATTTTTGGATTAATTCGTCACGTGATTTTATTCGGACTTTGGTGTAATGAGAAAAAAGTCTTATAAACGTTCGAAGTTCATCAACAAATGTTTTTGACGTAATTTGAGTACTTTTTCAAATTACCGTATATGGTGTATCGTATATCAAATTGCCTTCAATTTAATCGGAAGGGTCGACTTTCTCATGAAAATATTAGCAACTATGGGTTAATTATGTACTGAAAGGGCGCCATAGAGCAAAAACTCCCCTGTGAAGTGTGACCATTTTTGATCTTTAATGACCTTTAAGTACATAATTGACCCACAGTTGCTTATATTTTCATGAGAAAGTTGACTCTCTGGTGGTACCTTCAAGTTTATACGATGAACTTGCAATTGACATTGATCTTGAACGAGAAATAAAATATTCCACAACAATTTAAGAGTCATTTTACTAAAGAATTTCCTGAAAAACATATAATCATTTTTGAACAGAGCGATAGCAAAGCATTTGAAGTTCAATATAAGGTATTTCAAAATATAAATAAAGTTAATTTGATCTTATTATGGCACTTTTAAGTGTAACTGGAGGTTATCTTGCGCAACTTTTTTTTTCTTATTAACTCGTAGACTTTAGACATGAATCTTACCCAGACTCGATTTAGCCAACTAGTGCCTCACTTTAAATCGCCAATATTAGCAAAGTTTCATTATCAACATTCATTTTTCAATAGCTTAAAATAATATTCAGCCAATTTGATATACAAATAAAATAACAAAATAAAATTTTAAACGAATTTAAAGGCATTAATGAGGATAAGAAAACAAAAAGTTGCGAAATTTACTATCACTCGACTATGAAAGTGCAATAATGAGATGAAATTAACCTTAATTTATATTTGCAATTACCTCATATAAAACTTCAAATGATTTTCTATCGGTCTGTCTAAAAATAATTATATGTTTTCTACAAAATTCTCTAGTGAAATGACTCTTAAATTATTGTTCAATATCATTTATTGTGTAAGAACGAGAGACATAGTCACGCCTACGCGCGAACCTTTCACTGATTCTAAATGTAATTAATTTTTCGGAAGTTTTGACCTAAGAAATGCTCTATTTTAACCGAGGCCAATTTTCACAAATAATACAAAACAGAAATCTTGAAATTAAAAAAAAATCAATCGTAATTATTGATTTTTCTCACCTTTCTCTCGCCTACGCATTCTTATGTATTAGCATTTCGAAAGCTATGACTTCTAGAAATGCTCTATTTAAACTGGAGGCATACTATAATGCAATAGAAGTTCTATAAATTCGTTACGATTTTTGAAGGGGTCTGCCACGTGATTTGAGTACTTTTGAAAAAAGGCATGTAGTACCAATATACAGTAATTTGAAAAAGTACCAAACTACGTCAAAAAATTCCAGGGTCAACTTCAAACGTTTTTAAGACATTTTTTCATTACACAAAGCGGAATAATCAGGTGACGAAATAATTCAAAATAAGGTTTAAAATATGTCATAGATAAATCCTTATTTCTCGAAAAATAAGATCACGTGACGTGTTTGGAATATTATTATGTTCAAAACTCTTAAATTAGGTGTTAATTGGCCCAAAAAAAATTTCGGCGTAATTTGATCACTATTTGTTTACTTTCACCAAACTTATTTCCTAATTTGAAGGTCACGTGATCGCTTTTGGACTTTGGTGTAATGGGAAAAAATTCTTAAAACTTCTAAAGAACCACTTCACTTCTTTCAAAAAATTGATTTAAGCAATTTTTGAAAAAACAGTACTACTTTTACCAACCTTATTCCTCAAATATACGGTCACGTGATCATTTTCGGGCTATGATGTAATGGAAAAAATGTCTTAGCATTTTTTTTGATCACGATGAAAGGTTTAATTTTGATTTGAAAATTTTTTGCAAAAAATAAGTACTGAATACAGTAAAATTTTCAAAAAAAAAGCACAAACGTCATTTTGTTTCAAAGTTTTATCGATAACTTTATAACTGATCTTGTCATCTAATGATTAAGCGTCGTAAAATGCGATTAAATGGTGTGCGGCAACTAGTTGGCTAAAATCGAGTCTACGTAGTAAATTCCTTTTAATTCGTTTAAATTTTTTTATTTAAATGTAAAGCAATTGGCTGAATATTATTTTAATCTGATAAAAAATGTATGTTAATAATGAAACTTTGCTTATATGGCTTGATTAAAAGAATGGTTACTACTTGCCGGAGATCGAGTCTGGGACCCAGACTCTGGGTACAAATCAACTTCTAAAGTCTACGAGTTAAATGACGGGAGAAAAAAATATTATTTTTCTCCCGTCATTTAAAAGACGGGAGAAAAGACCCAAGGCCGTAATGATACCGCAATAATCTATAAAGAAAATCTTTAAAAAATCGGAAGAAACTATTTTTCAACTGCAAAAACTCATTTCATATTTTTAAGTTTTACAATTTTTTAACCAGACCGCTTTAATTCTGGAACCGGAAAAATAATTCTCGGACGACAAGATAGAGAATGTTGAAAAATTTTAACAGTATAAATTTCATA
The DNA here is from genome assembly GCA_004367855.1 of Oikopleura vanhoeffeni. Taxonomy (NCBI): domain Eukaryota; kingdom Metazoa; phylum Chordata; class Appendicularia; order Copelata; family Oikopleuridae; genus Oikopleura; species Oikopleura vanhoeffeni. The sequence continues at coordinate 84,309 of SCLH01000206.1, forward strand.
AAATTCGTGAGTTTACTATAAAAACGGGCCCTATAAGAACCGAGAAAATAAATAAAATTTATATAAAATTCTATTACAGCTGAAAATAAAAATATACTTCCTCTCACGTTCGAGGATCTCAAGCTCAATACGAAAGAAAATGTTAAAAAGATTGCAAATTTTCTTTGCATTAAAGAAATGGATAGTGAAAAAGTAGCGGCTGGAAGTCAATTTGAAGCAAGAGATAAATATTTTGCAAATGCAACAGATAAACCCGAGGATAAACCAAAAGATTTAGTTGTAAGCCCAAATGGGGACACTAGCTTTCTGAAAAGAAAGGGAAAAATTGATTCTTGGAAAAAAGAATTGAACGAAGACGCACTAGAATGCTATCGAAATAATTTTGAATGAAATATTTCAAGCTTATAATGATAATTTATTATTATATCCTATTGTAATTTACAAGCATCATTGCTAATAAAAATGGAGAAATATATATAAACACTATGTAAATTAATTTATCGAGAACAACAATCTCGAGTGAAATAGAGGGAATGAACACAAGATTGGTCACATCATTTTTAGGCGCGTGCTCATTAGCTACTCATCACATAAATCGCGACAACTATTCCTTGGTTTTCTCGGACAAAAAAATACATTATGCATTTACGTATGACATGCAGAAAATTGCTTTATTTCGTTAATTGTATTCCATGAATAATTATCACAGTTAATTAATGACCTTGTGCTCTTGATGATTTAGATAGCTTTTGTGCGTTTTACAATGCAGTTGCAACTAAAATTTTTCTAATTTTTTTTAACTTCGAGATGTCTACTCCAAGACATTTTTTTGACTAAAACTAGTTGGCAATTTAAGATTTAAAATTTACAACCACTTTCCCCAAAGCTGGGTTGACCCATTTCCAATATTGAAAAAATCGTAACAGTAAAAATCTCAAAACACACCTGACCGGAAGTCATTTGATCATTGACCATTGAATGGAAAACCGGTTTACGGGTCAAATCTTAAATTTCACTGAAAGTGATATAAGATTGATTTTTACATTTCGTCTTAAATTGTTCTAGAACGATTCGAAATATATGAACATTATCATTTAATTATGTAATATGACCCCATTATAACCAAAACTAGTTTTTTACAGTATGTAAAAAAATTGTTCGAGACTAACACGGTCCAATTTCTCTGGATTGAAAGTAATTCTCCTGCCAATTATAGATTTTGATCCAGAGAAATTTCCATTGTTGGTCTCGAACAATTTTTTAAATACTTTATTGGTTTCTTAATCTGAGATTATTTAAAGAGTATTATTTTACACAATTTTTCTTCAAACCTTACAACCAAAACAATAATGGAATTAAATTTTGTAATATGACACCGATTAAAGTTAAATTACAAAATAACTAAGTTTGGGTCATGTTACATATAATTTAAAAGATAATTGGATGCTGAATAAAAACATTTTTTATAATTATGTGATACTGGATGGTCCCTAAAAATAATTAAAAACCACAAATAAGGACGTTCGGTGTGAGAAAAATTAAATTTTATATGTCAGATACTATATGTGGAAGTTATTACAACAAGAGAAAAGTTGTTAATACTATCATCAGGCTAGGGAAAAAATATGTCTATTTTCCGTTACCTTTCAACTAAAATTTTCGTTCCCTTACCTACGAAAAAGTTTTTTAAAAAAGTTGTGTATTTTCAATAAAAAAATAATTTTAGCCCTCTAGCTCTACTTCTGATGATTTTGAAATTATTTAATTCCGACTTTCGAATGCTTTGAGGTTGATTTACTCTAGGTACATGTACTAGTTTTCTAAAAAAGTCTTCACCAACTGACGATTTGAAATAAGGAATTTCAAAACTCAAAAATGGGTATCGATGTTTTTAAGCTATCTTGTGGAAAAAAATTTTTTGGTCATTTTAAGAGGAAGGATTTTTTTCGTTTATGAAATTTTTTCAAAAAAAAAATTGATTTTAAGGTCAAATTTTCGAGATTTTACAAGGGGTGTAAAAAAAGAGTTCTAGCGTATGGAGAGCTAGAGCGCTAATATTTTTGGCAAGTGAAAATTAAGCGTTTTTTAGGATACAGTTTTTAACGATTATGGTCGGCGACCATGTGGTCGACCTTAAATAAGTGGTCAAAGTTCAAGGTCAATTTCAAGTTCATCGTAGAGACTTGAAAGTCACTCAAAAAAACGAAAGGGTCGACTTTATGATGAACGTAGTAAGAACTATGGGTCAATCACGTACTGAAAGGTCGCTAGAGCGCAAAAACTGGTCCCATTTTTGAGATTTCAGAGGGGGTGGCACAAAATGACCAAAAAATTCTCTACAAGATAGCTTTAAAACATCGATACCCATTTTTGAGTTTTGAAATTCACTATTGCAAATGGTCACTAACCATTTGTGGAAACCCATAACTATTTGTGGAAACAATTTTTGAAAAACAAGGGATGTTTGAGATGAAGAAACTCTGTTTTTGATGCTTAATTTGCTCAAAAATATTCCGAATAATTTGTGGGTTTCGACTGCGTATAATTGTTCCCTGCACATGTAATTTAAAAAAAATCTCAAAAATTTTTCAAACAAAAATTTTGAGCAAAATAAACCTGTAATGGAAATCCATCACGCTTTAATGCAAACCCAATATTATTTGTGGAAACCGTTTTTTCGCAAAAGCGGGTTTCCTCAAATGGTTAGTTGGTGTAACTATGTTGTTTTCTAAAAAAGTGTATTTTAAAAATACTTAAATTTTGACTTTTAGCACTGGCTCCGCCTGTGGTCATTTTTTAAATATAATTTAGATTTCCTATGGTTCGAAAAATTTGTTCTCGGTTTTGTTCACTTCGCTGTCCTAGCCTGACTTACATCAATGATTTCAATTTCATTCAAACTGCTGCACGTGAAACTAAAGTATTTTTTTTAATTATAATGTCTTTATTTTTACAAGCAATTTTCACCTAAGTAAGCTACAGAAATAAGTTCGTTCATAATTGAATTTAAAACTTTTGTATTCGCCTTCGTTGATACTTTATTTGAAAAACTCCATTCTTCGTTCTCCAAATCACCAAAACCGCCCGCAGTATAAAAAACATCATTGACAAGAACACTCCTATAATTGCTTCTTGGTACAATGGTTTGCCCAATAACTTGATAATAAATGATTAAATAAAATTAATATTTACCGGTAATTTTCGAGATTTAATAGTCAAACGAAAAAGTTGAATGTAAAATTTTAAAAAGTCATAAAAATTTTTTGATTTTCGAAAGTTAAATCAATGAATTTTTTAAATGAGTATTTTGAATAAATTTTTGATATTGTGTGATAAATTAAATAATCCATGAACCCTTCAAAGCATAGAAAAAAAAGTTCCGCCGAGGTACGAGAGCCTTTCAGGAGGCTCTACTTTGAGCGCTGTTCACAGAAAACTCTTGCGCTAATAAGAGTTAAAATACAATGGAGAGTTAATTTTACAGCATGCGTTTCAGGGCTGGAGGGGGTCGCATTTAAGGGGATGTTTCAATAGCAATTGTCGCAAACGTATATAATCGTCAGACCCACTTTACTTTTTTTGATATATTTAAAAAAATTTTGCATCCTAAAAAACAATCGAAAGTGACGGATGGCTGTCTCAATCAGAAACGTGCTTACAAAATTGACGAGATATATTTTTGAAAATGTATCTTCTCCCTAGTTTTCAAGTTCAACAATGACTCATGATTTTAATTAACCGGACAGAACGTGAGCAGACCATATATAAAGAGTTTTTTTTGGAAAAAATTCTTGATTGGCTTCAAGAATCACCAAAAACTGTATTTCTGCACTAGTTACTAGGGTCAAATACTGTTTTTGGTGATTCTGAAGCAAATTCAAGAACTTTTTGTAAATCTCTATTGGTCTGCTCACGTTTGTCCGGTTAATTTAAATCATGAATCATTGTTGAACCTTGAAAACTCAGGAGAGATACATTTTGAAAGATAATTCTGTGCATCATTTGTAAGCACGTTTCTGATTGGACAAGCCATCGTACTTTCGATTGTTTTTAGGATGCAAGCTTTTTGTTTATATATCAAAAGAGGTAATTGGTCCGACCGATTTGTTACTTTGAACGAATAGCTATTGAAAAACCCTTAAAAAATGCAACGACACCCTCATTAAGGATTGGTTCGTTTTAAGGCCAAAAACAGGGGTCTTCAGCCGTCGCCTCAATTGAAATACTACGAACAGCACGAACAATATGGATTTCAGTTTAAGCGCATAATGAACATTATCTTGCTTCCACAAAATACATCGAAGGCCTCTTGATTAGCCGACCAATCGAGGAACTTTTTTTCTTTTTTTTTGGCCCAAGTTTTTGCTAGTTAGCGCCGAGTTGAATTTTTTGCGTAAACCACTAGGGGTCTGCAACACGTTTCTTCTTACGTGTCATAAAAACGCTATAAAAGCGTATTCTCTTATTTCAAAACTCAGGAGGAGTAGGCTTTTGAAGTAAAATGTGCCACTTTTTTTGAAAGGCTCGTTCTGATTGGTCGGTATCAGGCCTCATGTGTTTTGTGGAAGCAAGAATTAATGTATTCATTATTCCCAAAGTGATCCTTATGTTTCGTGCTGTTTAATATTTCATTGGCGCCGTGAAAATACCCTATTTTTTGGCCTTAATCGCCAGACTCCTTAAGGGGGTATGCGACTCTGATTTGACATTTTCTCGATGAAATATACTGCAAACTAAGAACTTATGAGAAAAAACTAAAATGCAGATTTGTATATCTATCCTTAATTTTGCGAAAAAGTACATCACAAATTTTTTTCGATGATTACTGATAGTTACGGTATCGTTACAACGAGACCTTTTCGTAACTTCAAAATCTATCTCCTCCGAGACGATATATCCAAATTAGCTCATATTTTCACAAAACACGTAACAATAGCACCAAAATTGAAGCAAAAGCCGATGTCTGACCAATTCTAGAACGGCAAATAATCGACATTTTTTGGCATTCTCAGACTTGAAAATCTATCTCCTCCGAGAATAAATTTTCAAATTGGCTCAAATTTTTATTGCGTATTTTTTAAAGCATTTATAAGATTAAAGCGCAAGCTCATCGGAATTCGTTGATTATAATCCGAAATATAAATTTTTCAAGGTAACGTGAGAAAATTACCAAAAACAAATGTGCTTCGATTTTTCATTCAAAAGGCTCAAAAGAAAGCTCCGGAAACACTGATCAGAAAGTTGGCTTATGGCAAGCTGATATACAGCAGGCCGAGCGGCATAGATAAGGCGGATAGTTGAAACCCACGCAAAAAATACGTAAGCCTCTGTGGTTTATTACAAGAAAAAATGTTTGAGAAGTTCGGGAATCGAACCCAGGTAACGGGATGATCATCGAGTCGCGCTAACCAAAATGTTGATATGACGCGAAACCTTTCGCCCCAACACTCCGCAATCGGCCACGATCTGAAAAAAAAACTTTTTCTTCCTGAACGTCCGGCGTATAGGTGAAGCAAAAAATAGGTGTTTTCAAAACACTCAGGCAAAAGAAGCGATTTCGACAAAGCCAAAAGATAGACATATAGATGTTTGTATAAATAAAAAAAACCATTTAATTAATTTGTAGATTAATTTTATTAATCTAGTACAGTTGATTTGTCTAAATCTGCACACAATGTTGGTTCAAATAATTTCTGATCAATTATTTCAGAGGCCATTTTCTCACGATAACTACTGTATTTATTTATTTGTTCGAAAATCAAAGTTGAGAGACTCGGGTAATATTCCGCTGCAAAATAAGTGAAGATAACCACATCGCTGAGTTTCCTCATAAAAATTTGATAATAACGGCCCAGTGCTTTAGGATTAGGTTCTAGCACTTAAATTGCTCTATGAGCGAAAGTGACAGTTTTTTTGAGTGGTACCCTCTCGTAGAAACCATAGAAATTCATTTAAAAATAAAAATTTTATTTAACCTCTCAGTCATGAAAACCACTTTTATGGGTAAACTTTGAGCGCTTGTTTCGGGAAAAGTAAAAGTGCTAGCCACTTTGCTTCAGTCCCGAGATTGAGAATTGACTTAAACTTTTATTTTAATTACATTGACTTTATTAACCTAGTAAAAGTGACAGTTACAAATTGGCCTTCAACCTACGCAATTCATTTGGGAGAAATGAGAGACGTCAAAAACAAAATTAATACAAGAGAAGATTAAGAATAAACATAAAATGGCTTCCAGAAATAACCTGCAATTTTTTGGTCTTTAATCTACAGGTGTTCGAAAAAAGAACCTAACTTACGCAATTACCAAACATTTAAATGAAATAAAATTTACTCAGGGACGTCTTGACGGCGAAACAAAAATTGAAAATACAGCAGATCAGAAATTAGTTTCATAAAAGTGTACATGCGGAACGAACCGGCAGTTTCTGGTTCGTTAATCTACAGGTTTTTTTAAATGACGCCAATGAGTGAGAGGTAATAAATTAAATGCTTATAAATGATCAAAGCTAATTGGAATTACGCGTGAGTCAATTATTCAAAAAAGTATTTCTGATGTTTTCAAAACGGTCACTTTGATTTGTGATAAAAAATTCAGCAAAAAATCAGCCAAATTTTACTCTAACTACTTTTAACTAAATTATAATCTAAATCTTGTTATTGACCAATCAGAGCGTATCTCTCCAGACGTCCGGCGAATAGGGAATGTTTTGGCAAAAAACTTTCACCTATCTGCCGCGACCCTGATGTATTGAGGTTTGGTGGCAAATTGAGTCTGGGGCAAAGGTCGAAAACACAAAATGTCGAAAAACTAAAATGTCTAAAAACTAAAATGTCTAAAAACTAAAATGTTTAAAATAAGAATAACAAGTGATTAAAATGTCTAAAACTTACTTGAAATACTAGGAGTAAAATGTCAAAAAATAAGAATTTTTGAAAAAAAAATCTGAACTCAAAATGACCTGACAACAAGACTCCAAAATGAGCCAATAAAATTAGTAACGATTTTTGACAGTTACAGTATGTACTTTTTTTTACTTGCGAAGTGAAAATTGTCCTTTAGGTAATTACGCAAAAAAATTAGTAACTAGGTGGATTTTATTTTAAAAACCCTTGACATTCGGCTATAGCTTGGCGTTCAAAATAAAATCCACTAGTAACCATTTTTAATGGCCGTAATTAGCTAAAGGACATTTTCACTTCGCAAGTAAAAAAGTACATACTGTACAATTTAATCTTTTTCATTTTATAACACTATGAGCTTGAACCGTTTCCAACAAAGAGAACATTTTGAATCTTTTTGTGCTAAAAATTGCAGATAAACTTTATTAATTTATTTTTAATCACAGTGAAGTAATCGAAACTTTTGAATAAAACGTTGTATTGCGATTATTTGAAGATTATAAATCGGCATGTGTATGAATTCAGAAAATAGTTTCAGACGTCTCGAAGTTTAAAACAAAATTATTATTTCATGTTAATTTCAATATATGTAAATTTCATGTTGTCGTCACTGCTACACTTTTTAGGGTCGGTCAATGTGTCCTTAACTCCCGTAGTGTCTTTGGAGCCATCCGTGGCAATATGGCCTTTAATCGCAATTTAGGACCCTTAATCATGTATGAATGACAATTTACAAAGTGATCGATCGACTACAGTAGTTACTCTGTAATAGTTACCCCTAAACTATTGAAAAAAAGGTAACTATAACATATAAAAGGTAGCTATAATAGAGGTAATTATAACAGAGTAACTACTGTATTTGGATAATTGACGTTTGTGCGTTTTTTTTCGAAAATTTTTACTGTATTACAGTACTTATTTTTTGCAAAAAAATTGAATTATCAAAAAAAAGCCTTTGAGCGGGATCAGAAAAAAAGACTTTTTTCCCATTACACTATAGCCCAAAATGATCACGTGACCGTATATTCAAGGAAAAAGGTTGGTAAAAGTAGTACTGTTTTTTTTTCAAAAATTACTTAAATCAATTTTTTAAAAAAATGAAGTGGTTTTTTAAAAGTTTTTAAGACTTTTTTCCATTACACCAAATTCCAAAAAAGATCACGTGACCTTCAAATTAGGAAATAAGGTTTCGGTTCAAGTAAACAAATAGTGATCAAATTACGCGGAAAATTTTTTTGGGTCAATTAACACCCAATTTAAGAGTTTTGAACATAATAATATTTTACAAAAACGTCACGTGATCTTATTTTTCAAGAAATAAGGATTAATTTATGACATATTCCAAACCTTATTTATGAGTTATTTCGTCACGTGATTTTATTCGGACTTAAGTGTAATGAGAAAAAAGTCTTAAAAACGTTTGAAGTTGACGATGAAATTTTTTTGACGTAATTTGAGTAATTTTTCAAATTACTGTATATCGGTACTATGCCTTTTTTTTCAAAAGTACTCAAATCACGTGGAAGACCCCTTAAAAGAATCGTAACGAATTTCTAAGACTTTAATTGTATGGACTCCGGTTTAAATAGAGCATTTCTAGAAGTCAAAACTTCCNTGTCATTTGTAAGACTCCTTAAGGGGGCACTGGTCGCTGGAATTGTATTTTCTCGATGAAAAATGAGCCAAACAGGGCTTTTAGGATAGTCCGGCTAGTCAGATAAGCCATCTTGTACCTGGTAGAACTATCCTTAAGGGGGTTTTGTAGGCTGGAAAGGCTTTTTCGAAGGCTCATAACTTTTTATTTTTTTATAAAAAGATTATAAAAATCTCAGGAATAGTAGTTCGTTATCTCGGGAACACGTTTTATTTCTGACTTTTTTCATAGCATGTTCGACTAACCGGTTAATTGAGTTAACCGTGGTGGTGAGCAAAATGTTGGTAAAAATTTTCCGAATTTGGCTGTAAATCGACAAAAAAATGCGCTAAATCGACAATTTTGAATATGAAAATTAGAATAAGACAATTGAAATACCACCAAAAGATTTCTTGGGTACGGTTTGCTGGAAACGATATTAGCAACTATGGTCTGATTTTAAACATAGCGGATTCTAGAAAAAAATTAAACTTTTTTATCAAAATTATTTTTTGATCTCTAGCACCGTTTCTGTTCAAAATCAGGCCATAGTCGCTAATATCGTTTCCAGCAAACCGAACCCAAGGAATCTTTTGGTGGCATTTAAATTGTCTAATTCTCACTTTCGTATTCAAAATGGTCGATTTCGTGCACTTTTTTGTCGATTTACAGCCAAATTTGAAAAATTACAACCAACATTTTGCTCACCACCCCCTGGGCTTGTTACATTCCGAAAATGACGTTGTTTTGAAATAAGNTTTCAAAAAAAAATTGCTCGCGGTTAACTCACTTTACCGGTGGGTCGAACATGCTATGAAAAAAGTCAGAAATAAAATGTGTTCCAGAGATTACGAACTACTATTCCTGAGATTTTTATGAAGAAATAAAAAGTTATGAGCCTTCGAAAAAGCCTTTTCAACCTAAAGAACCCTCTTAAGGGTGTGGGTGTCGCTGATTTGGACCTTTTACGAAGGTATTTTTTGATAAACTGACAGCTGATATCCCAAAAACTTTTTTTATCTTGGAGAACAACTCATCGCGATTATTTTGAATTTAACTGTAATTTGATACAATCCGACCTACGCTTTTAATAAGCATCTTAAAAACACTCAGAACGTATCTTCTCCTTCAATTTTCACTATTTTTTATTATTATTTGACAGACTCCAGACAAGCAACACACATAATTAGCTAGCGCCAGATTCTCGAAAATTTACTTCTGGCGGACAAAAACACGAAAAAACAAAAAAATTTGAAAAGCTCGGTTTGGGAGGCTTAGTACACAGGTATCTCCTCCACCCGTTAAAGATATACAGTTTTGGCTCATACTGCATATAGAAGCACAAGACTTTTTTGACAATTCGCTTGAGAGTTTTTTTTTGAAATTTTTATTCGGCGTTCTTTAGGGGCCATGTCAAGTTTTCATATTTAGCAAAAATTTTAACAAAATGAAGGTTCTTCGAAAATTTAGGTTGATAAAAATACTCTCAAATAATTAAAACACTGACAAGCTCTTAAATTAGAACATTTTCAAGAGTTTTCTTGCTATTTTAAATACAGTCTCGCCAATAAAAAAAACTCGCATTTTCAAAGAAATTTAGTTTTTCTTTTTTCGCGTTTTTGTCCGCCAAAATCAAATTTTCGAAAAACGGGCGCTAGTGCATTATTTGTGTTGCTTCTCTGGAGCTTGACACAAAATAATAATGAAAAAATTGAAGGAGAAAATACGTTCTGAGTGTTTTTAGGAGGCTTATTAAAAGCGTAGATGGGATTGTATCAGATTACTGTTAAATTTAAATGATCGCGAAGAGTTGTTCTTCAAGATAAAAAAGTTTTTGGGATATCAGCTGTCAGTCTATCAAAAAACACCTTCGTTAAAGGTCCAAATCAGCGACACCCACACCCTTATTATTATATCACTAGCTTTTGATTTATACAGGTTTGAAATGTGTTACTAAAAAATCCAGGGAGGAATAGGCTTTTGCGCGAGCCCCTCAAAATCAGCTCAATAAAACGTTTTTTGGCTATTCTGGAGCGAATTTATCTCAAAATTTTGAAACCGATAGTAACAGACTTGCGTACGTATTTTGTGGTAAATAAAAGCTACAAACAATTTTTCTACCTTCAAAACTTACAAAAAAATAGGCTTTTGGCGGCAAAAAATGACTCTATGGATGACTTTTTGGACAGGTACAAATACTGGTACGATCATAGGAAATACTTTCAGCCATAATTTTCGAAAATTTCAGACAAAGATCTCGAAAAGTTCAAGATTACGGAAGTTCAATTTTTTTGTTTGATTTGCATTTATTTGTTATGACTTTTGTTACATTAAGAAGCGGACTCACAGTTAGTTTACTATTACATAAAAGTAATTACCCTCTCTAAAGTTTAGAAAATAAGAAATAAATTCACTTTGCTGAGAGGTTGAACCCTTGAGTCCTGTACTTGTCAAGATATTATATAGTTTTGAGTAGGTTATATATGAGTATTTGGATATATCCACCGCTCAAAATTGAATATCCGTCTCAAAGTTTTGTTCGCAGTTAAAATACGGGGCTTTTACAGAAGAAAAAATTTAGCTTTTATTAATTTTTGCTTCATTGAAAATTGTAAACTTCATCTTATCATGTCACCATTGAGATACTTCCATTGAATTTGTTCGATCAGATTCTCCAATATCTAAAGTTCCAACTAGTTCAAATAAATAAATATTATGAGTAGTTGTGTGTCTTGAAAAAAAAATTTTAAATAAAAACTATTTTTAGAAACTAATATATGAAAATGCCAAAATGCAGAAAAAATTTGTAAAATAATTTTTGCAAAATATTGTACGAATATAATAAATAATTTTTTTCATGGAACTTAAATCGAAAATTTTGAAATGTCACTTCCTAAAAAAATTTCTGTCCCAAGATACGAATAAACCTGTTAATTCTTAAGTGTTTTGCCATGCACGACCAAACACTTTCCCTAAAAACTGGCTTATCTCACATTTGTATTTTGATGGGCTTATGGGTGTCTGGGATGTTCCGTGGGGGTAAAGGTGATAGAGCGTGTGCTGTGTTCGAAAAATCTCAAAAAATCGACTCTCCGAATATGTTGACCAATACTCCGAAAAAAAAAATTTCTGAGAGTTTTTTTTCGTAATCACCGCAATAATTTTAATGTATTCGGAAGACACATCCTGTAACATTTATTTTGCCCTTTTAGAAGGTTTTAGGTGTTTGACGAATATATTCGGACTCTGTGATCCAAGGGTGTAAAAGGCAGAATGGAAGAGAATATCGAAAATACTTCAAGTAAATAAGGAATTGCAGGCCCGTTTGCGAGATATCCCAATCCTTCCGTCTCGAATTCTCTC
>SCLH01000206.1:107428-122454 GCA_004367855.1 Oikopleura vanhoeffeni
AAAATTGAAAGCCTAAAAGAGATCTATCCTTCTGTTTCGACCAATATAAACACAGAGTTCTTTTAGCACCACATGCACCAAGTGGGGAGGAGAGAGTTCTAGAACACTGATTTGACTTTTCAATGTCTGTAATCTTCGCAAACGGCTTAATGGAAATTGATCACCACTTTGTAAGAATAACAATACCTAACTAGGTTGACAGTTATCGGAAATATTTACGAAAATTTTGATCGGACTTGTTCTAGATATAATGAAACTGTAATTTCATGATATTAGAATTTGTAGCTCAGTTTTCTCAAAAACGACTCGGTTACATTTTTTTTAATATTTGGTATTTACTTGGAGAAACATGTCTCTCTCAATTTCTTAGTGGCAAACTCTTTTTAAACATCGCTCCTTTATTTAAAGAAAATTGCAGATTAATCAGCCGGAAGTCAATTTTCATGATTTCTAGAAAAAAAACTACAGAACAAAAAACATCTGGCTTACGTCAGGTTGAAATTTTGATCCCTATATTCTAGAATCAAGAAAATGTAAAATTCCAATGAAACGAATTTCTTGGAAAACGACCTCGGTCAATTTTTTTTAAAATTTGTATAATTCGTAGACAATGTCTTGTCAACTTCTAGTATTAAACTTTTTTTAGATCATTGCTCCTATAATAGAAAATTGGCATTTTGCGTTCAGCCGGTAGTCAATGTTTTGGAGTTTCTAGAAATTATATTTTCATCGCGATTGTAACGAAGTACCCTCAAATTTGAAGCTAACTGGCAAAACGAAGTAATAGAAGTTGCTACTCACTTTTACTTATTTTAGAAATTCATTAAAATGGACGTTCATGTTAATTTTTCTCAAAAAAATACTCAGAAAAAAATCTGAAAAAACTCGAAAATTTTGAGAAAAATCTGCGAAATTTTTTTTTATGATAGAGCAGAAAGCATTTGTGTCCTTCCGAGGCTTATTTGGTGCAGTGTTTATGTCCCTAACCTAATTAAAAAACCGTTGAGTACCCCTTAAGGAGAATCAAAATTATTAGGGCGCCGTGATGCCATTTTCTAGACTTCTTAAATTCTTGCACGAATATCTCAATAGCTATCGTTTTCATGAAATTTAATTTGTACAGTTCGATGCATAACGAAGAACTTTTGGTGATTACAACATGCTTATTTTAGCATTTAAGGTAGAATCAAAACATTTAGGGGCGCTCCGTGATTGCCTGATTTTCTAGAGTTTCAAATTTTCGTCGTGCAAATATTATTCATAAGCTGATTTTTTCAGGTAAATATTAATTCTAGTAGTTTCGATGGCAATATCGAAAATTTTGGTTTTGAGACCATTTTTTTGCACATTTTAGCAGGTCGAATCTAGGGCACTTCGTTGATGACAATATCAAACCTACGCAAATTGGTGCGTTCATCAGTTCACGTCGATTAATTTGTTTGATGACACAAAGAGGAATGGTTTACATTTCAGCATAATTTCTTCCGCCACTTGAAACTCACGCGGTATATTCTTTTCGATATAACCAACTAAGTGATGTTTCATAATCAGGCAACTTTTGTAACTACAGAATTATTGCTTTTCAAGAAATTTTGAGTTCAATTAAACTTTTTCTAACTCGACAAATTATGAGAAATTTTTGAAAAAGTTCCGAACATTATAAAAAGTACCTTATTTTTGTTCGAATTTTTTTTTTCAATATTTGTTTCAAATCAACGAAAAACACTCTTCAAAATGGCCACTTTAACTTTTTTTGCCCGTAGTGACCACATATTTTTCATATGCTATTTGAAAATATATTGACATAGTTTTGTGAAATTATTAATTTTCAAACTTATTTCTCTGGGACTCACAAGCTGAAAATATCAAGAAGGCCACCTTTTTACTTTATTCAAATATGTCCGTTGTTTTGTTTCTTCGCTCTTGTTCATACTCTGAATTTATTATACTCTGAATCATAATTTTCCAAACGTTAACTATGGTTTGAGAATCCATCGAAGCCGTATTTTTTCAGATTAAAAAAAATCTTTTCACCGAAACTTACCAAATTGGTAACCGACCACTCCCACCACGTAAATTTATTTCATAAACTCATTGAAAAATATTTTTTTCATGTGCTAAATTATTGGATTTTTCGTCTTTTTCAAAAATTTAAATTTCGTTTTGACGTAGAAATCGTATAAACAAATTAATTAAATTTAACTGGTGACGTCGAAACCGTTTTTTTACGGTTTCTAATCAATAAAAATTGAAAAATAAATTTTACTTATAATTTAGACACCTTCGATAGAAAACGCGCGTTTTTTGAGTGTTTTTTCAAAAGACGATTTATAAAGCAAAATGATCTGAAATAATCAGATTATTACCAAGTCAAATCCTTCTCAAAAAATGCATAGATATCCAGCTAACAATTATTTTCCGTTGAATGAGCAAAACGACACTTTTTTACAAACGAGCGAATAGTGAGTTTTCTACAGGAGGAGTTCAAATATACGAAATATTGAAAATTGTTTTATATTTCTTAGTTGTTGAAAATTTGTGATCTTATAGCCATACCAAGTTAAGTCATCTTGTCAAATGAAAATAACAAATTCTAGGAAAAATCAATATTATTTATGGTTTTGATATTACGTGTTGAAAAATTAGGGGAAATATTATCATCATGATAACGTTCAAAATAAAGAAACGGATTTTTTTTTCTATTTTTCAAACAGGCAACGTTTTATTAGTGAATTAGTTTAATTACAGTTTAAAATGCACCGTTAAAATCAATGTACAATTTTTAATGAATTTTACAATACTGAATAGAACCTTGGAGGACAATATTTTGCTTCTTCTTTTGCCAATTACTTTTTACTTTAAGACAGTCGTTAACCCCCCACCGGGCCTTTAGTGTCAGAGTTTCACAAATCTTAAGAAACCGTCACCTGGCTGAGGTTAAATAAATCAACGGATTTATTTACAGGTATTTCATACTTTTGTAGTGTAATTTCCAGGAAAATGTTCCATCGGCCATTTTGCCAATGCGCTCCAATAAACCAGCATCGGTACTTTTTCAAAAAAATAACTAAATCCCTTTGTAAGCTCCTAGCTTCATCGTCATGTTGAGGCTTAAGCTATAAATTGCCTCGTACTTTCCGAGTCTGTAGGCACCCACGCAGGCTTTTTGGCTCATATCGGTTATTCTTTTTAGCCTTGGTCTAATTTTTCTTCGCCAATTGCATTGATAAGCTTGATAATCGTCAAACGCAGCAGTTTAACTCGTCGGCGGTGATGGGGTGTCGGTTTTTTGCAAAAACTTCATCGGTCTTCTTGTACGGGAACCAACTTTTATTCTGGTACGGAACGACAGAACTTGCCGCAGCAACTCCGGTCGCGAATTAAATAGGGGTACTTGGTGTTAAAAACATAACACGTTTGATAGAATTCATCCTCATTTGTTACCGCGTTCTTTGCACCAATCGATAATTCCTAGTTCACAATCCTTGTTTCCTTTATTACTCACTCTTGCTTTCTACCAGTTTGATCAATAATGCGCACAAGGTTAATTCTCATCTTTTTTGAAGGAAAGTTGATTCTTTGCGAACGGCGTTTGAAATCGTATTTCCTTATCGCTTTACCGTATTCGATCACTTTCAACCCCTCGTGGCTAACTCGAGATACCGATGTGGGCAAAATGCCAATCGCCCCTTTTTGACTCACACTCGAGACAGTTTTCGCCAATTTTGCTTGATAATAATCACTTGCTTCACCTTTCTGAGCCGTTAATTCTCTACTTGACTAGCCTTGAACGTAAATAACACTTTTTGCAGTCTGTTTTTTTGGTTTTCTTAATGCCAAAAAATTGCGCTTCGTTGTCTGGCGCGGTAGACTTCCGGGCGTCCTCGTCTGTCTCAGTTAATAAGGCGTCTGACAGACGTTTTGTAAATTTGCACCCATTGTGTTTGACGCAGCTGGATGTTTACGTAATGATTTCCGAGAGACTTGGTCGCGTTCCTTCTAAAGTGAATTGTAGTAAGGGTATTTTTGGATGGAGTCGATAGGTTCGGGGGTGCAGCTGAATGATTTTTTCATTTCCTTCCACAGATTTTTAGGGGCAGAAGCCATGTCAAGGTCGTCACAGTATTCTTTCCATGGTTTTGAAACAATTTCGTCGACGGTTTCTCTAGCTGAATCACCTCTGGAGCTACGTGTAGGAGCCATGGAGACATGTTCGAGTTTTCCATTGAGCAAATTTGGGGGGTGATTTTTGGTCTTGTTCTTCGGAGACTTTGATAGGGATAGATAACATGTAGCAAAAAATATATTTTCGAATAATATGAATTATATTAGAACATCACAATTTTTTTTTAGTTTGACTCCTGGAGGCGCAGAAATTTCGTCAAGAAACCAGAGCCACTCTATAGGTCTCAATTTGAGCGATGCTTTCAGAAAACTATAAAAGCTCACAAGCCTCATTTTTCTTTCGTGATCAGGTTCGAAAGTTTAATGATAGAACTTGAAATTTCAAATTCCAGAACTTTTACGTTTTAAGTTTCTCGAGCAAATTGTTTGAAAAAACAAGGTTCAGTATACCATGTTGATACAGTATTCACTGGCTGCAGAAGGTGGTCATGAAAACTACTTAATAATTTTTCCCGATATTTCAAAAAAGTTAAAAATTGTATTGTTAAATCACGATTTCAGAGTAGAATTGGTTGTTTTCTCGATTTATTGAAAAAATTATCTATAACCGTAATAATAAGACAAATGTAATTTTTTCCATAACCGAAATTTAATAACATTTGTTTAGAAATTTCGGTTTCCAAAAAAAATTAACGCTTTCAAATAATTCATACATATTTCTTCTAGCAGTCCAAACTAGAAAATAGTAACAACTGTAGTAACAACAAAGTAGATCTTAAAGAGATTATGATTATTTACAGTTATGGAGCGTTCCCGCTTAACAAAAAAAAATATATTACTGCAGGTTTTTGGTTGATTGTAGGCTATATTTTTATAGTGTCTGAGTTTCCATTCCCTAGAACATAACAGGACAGGTGTAAATTTGAATACTTCCCGGGTTAAAATCTTATTTTTCCCGATTTCGTGGAATATTTGTCTCATCAATTGTTAAGTGTCATCGGTATCTTACTCAGTCCCAGTGTCTCCACTAACCAGCTCTCCCCTTGATGCATTGCCTTGAACATCATTTTTTGTATACCAGTGTTTCGGTTTATCTACAGAAGTGGATCTTGAGCAAGGTTATAGACCGATTCTTCGGTTGTCGGACCTACCATTCGTAGTGTTTTTTCGTGATAAACCTTGTATATCGCTCTTCTCTCAGATATGGGTCTTCTCTATGCTGTTTTTGACTGGCTTCTATTCGACCTGAATTTTCGGTTAAATTTTTGCGTTTCATCTACTTTTATCTGACAGGAGATCGTAGCGTACCCCAGTTTGGAGAGCTTTGTCGCTGTATAAAGGGTGGCGTAAGTTATATAAAAAAATACGGTATTTTTCAAAATCGATCATTTTTCAAAGGATCATTTACTGCTAGTTAATTATTTTTGAAAAATACCTTAACATTCCATTATTAAGCTATATCTGAGATCATAACTTTTATTTGCTCTTGTGATTTAAGCAAATTTACTATTTCTTTTTTTTTGACTATTTAAAATAAATATTATTGGCGTCAGAAGATCTGATTTCTGTTGCAGATTTTTTGTCAATTATTTGCTTATTAGACTGCAGACTTGACCTAAAGTGTTACTGAATTTCGGACTACTCCCATGATTAATGTTTACCGCGGCAAAAAACATTACATTTAACCCCATGGCTCTAAGTCCGCAAATACACGCCTATAACGTAATTTGGTTGACGTTTCTCAATTCCTTTTAGGGACCGTAAGAGATTTTTTTCATAGCATTCAGAAAAGGATGGGATCCTTTGAAACTGACTAATCGGAGTCCGTCTTTTTAATTGTATTACAGACCCTTAAAGTGCACATAATCCCTTTGACCCTTAGTGCCTATTTATTTTCTGAAAAAGACGTAACCCTTAAAGTGCATATTTAATTTTTGCAAGTACGCAATCAACTTTTACGTACAAAATGTTCTTTTGATATTCTATGACCGATCATCACTGTGAATATGATATTGCCGAATCGTTTTTTGGCGCGTAAGGGCTCATTTGTTTAACTGTCAGTATGAGGACTCAAAAAAACTGCATATAAGGTCTGGTTTTGTCTAAAAAAAATTTATAATATAAACATGGAGAAAAAATACGGCCAAGCGTAATTTCTTGATATTACCACAAAAAAAGTAAATACTTAATTAAATTGCCCAAAATTACCCTGTATGAAATCATTATCATTTATGGAAACCCATGACCCTTTAATGGAAACACATAACCATTTATGGAAACCATTTTTTTCGCGAAAGTGGGTTTCCATAATGGTTAGTTGGTGTATATGATTTTATATAGAAACCGGTCGGAAAAAACGAGCCTTTATTTTGGCTACCTATTTTTCTAAAAAATTCCGGTACTTAAAATCAGAGACCAAGTAAAATGCTAGAATTATTTGAGACTCCAGCACCTTCAGTAAGCCTGGCGGACATTGAGGTGCTTCTACGGCGGAATAAATGTTCGTTCCTCACAGCACTTTTGAGCAAGAAGGTATTTGAAATTATGTGACACATTTATTCGTATTATGAACTTTCAATTTCTTGAAAACTAGAAAATTTTTAAATTCGCATTTTTGAGTCTTTGGACTAGTAATTCGAGAAAAATACAATGGTTTTTTAGAGAATAATTCAAGAATCGAAAAAACATAAGATATCAAGAAAAAGAACAATTTGCTATAGAACAAAAAAAGCATATTTCCCCTTAAGTGCACTATATGCCTTTGACTCTTTAAGGATCTCTCTCTTTTTCGTTTTGTTCTGAGCCCCAATCTAAAATGTCAGCAACCGTTGAGTACCCACTTAAATGCAAAAAAATGGTCTCAAACCGAAATTTCGATATGCATCGAATGTAAAATTTTATAAAAAATATTTTGTTCCTTGAAGATTAAACCGACCTTTTAATCTCTACCTTTTGTAGCTTTCAGCCGCGGATATTTAACGAGTTCAATTTCCTGTTATTTTCTTAAAATTGGTTTGAAAATATCTCTAGTAATTTCAAGGGAATTTCTCTGTCAATATTCAGAGAAATTTAAATAAAAATTTTATGCATTCTTCCGAGTATTTTTTCTAGTCTGATTTCAAACTTGTAACAGTTTGACGTAAAATAGTGCTAGTGGGCAATGAGCAAAATTCAGCTGCTAATTTAGGAGAACCGATCATTTTGTTAATTGATTATCCGGCTTCAGATAGGAAGAATATTCAGTTAAACACAGCGGGCCGTCAGTGTGTCTTTTTCCGACACAATTCTAGGTCAAAAGGGACGAACCATTTTACATTTCAGATTATCTTATTAATTTTTTGTTGTTATACAATTTTTGGTACCTATGTTAAGTTTTTGTCTTTTTATAAATAGTTCATAGGTGATTTTTCCGTAATCCGAAATAATCGACAGCGCTCTCTCCACGGCCAAAGAGTCTTCACTGAGCTTTTTTTCAGGTTGCACCTGTATAAAGCTCGATCGACCAAAAGTACGCCCTCCGGGGCAGAGCAACTCGACCATTTCAACAGGAATTTCCATTTTTTCTGGCGTTTTTGGGTCCATAAATAAATCGATTAGTTTATCAAATTCAGACTTTTCGTCGTCCTCTGACTCATCAGAAGGACCACTAGTATCAGAGTCACTAGCATCAGAGTCACTTTCTGACTCCAAAATCTTTTCCATAATCTCCTCCATTCGTGCATTTTCAGCAACTACCATTTTGGTCTCCAGGTACTCCCCCTGTACTTTTTGCATCTAAAAAAGAAGAGTTTTTTTTTATCAGAGGATTTGAAAATCAAAAATCCTAGAAAAAGTCAATTTATGACTGAAAATTCGAGAACAAGAAAATAAATTTCACATTTATCATCCCTACGATATCAATTGTTTTAAAACTGTGCTTGTGCTATTTTCGATGAAGTATCGGGGTGGGATTTTAAGGGGGTATATCTGGCAGATTTGACATATTCACGTGATATATTCTGAAAACTAAAAGCTTATGAGAAAAACCGAAAATGCTAATTTGTAGATCTATCCTTAATCTTGCGAAAAAGTACATCACAAATTATTTTTGACCATTACACCAATAGGTACAGTATCGTAACAAGGTGACGTTTTCAAAATTTCAAAATCTATCTCCTCCCAGACGGTATATCCAATTGAGCTCAAATTTTCACAGATCACGTAACGATAGTATATAAATTTTTAATGGAGAGCTTTTTTCGATCCGGCGACTGAACAATTCTAGAACGCCAAATAACCGACGATTTTTAACAATTGCAGACTTCAAAATTTATCTCCTCCGAGGATATATTTGCAAAATAGCTCAAATTTTTATCAAGTATTCCTCAGAAAATTTTAAAGAGATCAAGGAGAGCTTTTTTGCAATTTCGAGCTAGAACTTGAAATATGATTTTTTTGGTCATTTTCNTTACCACTTTCCCTGCAAAAGTGCGCTTATTTGCGAGTAAAAATACAGTTTTGATTATTTTTAAATATGAATCTGCAGCCTACAGAGTATACTGTAAGTTGAAAATAGTTATTTTTGACATTTTCAGTAAAATTTTAACATAATACTGTCATTAGTTATCAAAACTCTCAAGTTTTGAATATAAGTATTGAATAAAAGTTATCGAACACTTTTCCTCGAATTCAAATGAAAGACCGCTCTAGGGCGCCCTCTTTTTTGAGAGCTTTTTTGAGAGCCAAAAAAAGTAAAGAGATCTCTAGTAATTATTTCAAAGAGTACAAACCTCCTCGTGGCCGTCATATTGAAAGTAATTTGTAGAGAAATAAATGCATCTTTCAAATAAGATTATTTAAAACCGAAAGGGACGGAGATCCATATAAGCAGTATACGATAAATTATTCCAGTAGGCTGTCTCTCGTCTAAAATAATATATAATGTTAAAAAATTTTGTGTATTTTTTATTATTATAATTTGGCAGGGAATAATCACATAATTGAGACAACCCCATTATTAAAAAGATATTGCATAGAAAAAATATGCAGCAAATTGTATCTAGTTCGACACTGTTCATAATATTATAAAGATTACCGGAAACTGTGCAAAATGTAACCAGTAATTTGTTTGTAGTTTTTTTAAGAAAAATATTAATAAATGATACTAGGTCAATATTTAGATCAGCAACAGGGGTATGTCGATACTGATTTATTTTGGACTTAGTATGAAGGATAAGAGTAGTCATGACCGGATTATCAAATTTTATTTTTGAGTCTTGTTCAAAATTTTGCCATGACCCCTCTTCTAAATGCGTCAATTTATAAATTTTTATTTTTAATTCAGTTGAAATATTGTTAAATCCATATTGGATTTTTCCTTTTGCAAGTTTAAAAATGTGTTTAAAAATGTGTTTAAAAATGTGTTTAAAAATGTGTTTAATGTAGTCATCTATAGTATAAAAAATAGCCTCGAACATTTTTTCCTTATAAATATTCATTTTCTCTTTATATCTTTGAAGATAGATTTGGTTAATCCATTTATGAATTAAGAGTTTTGATTTGGAAATTAACTTATGTATAATTTCAATATTAAATTTGCACCCTATTTTTGTGAGATAATGTAAGTGTCGCGTTGGCACTCCGCCCACCAAACGCCACAAATAATGTTAATCTCCTCAGGGAACGTGTATAAGTGCCGGAAGG
Source organism: Oikopleura vanhoeffeni (assembly GCA_004367855.1). NCBI lineage: Eukaryota > Metazoa > Chordata > Appendicularia > Copelata > Oikopleuridae > Oikopleura > Oikopleura vanhoeffeni. Next base: position 117,236 of record SCLH01000206.1, read on the forward strand.
CACGCGAACAATGAGTAAGACCTCAACCTGAAAGTGTCAAAGCCTATTTCAAGGTGGAATGGTGTAAAAACTATCAGAGAACTGCCGTCGGATTGATCAGCAATGTAGTGGTAGTTTGATTCCAAGTTATAACGCTTCTATTCCAGCCCTTTATGGTGCCGGAGACAGATTAGTGATATAACCTACGCAAAATTAACAATTTATAAAATTAATTCAATCCTAACTTTTATATATTTTTTTAGGAATCGAAAAATCTCGGAAAAATAATGAGTCGATTGGGAATTTTTTATACTAATTTTTCTCTAAATTTATTCAAGTTCTGTAATGTCGTATCTCTGTAAATCTAATTAGATTTTTTTAAGGTTGTTGCCTCGCCGAAACAAAACCTATAAAGAACCTTCCTAACGGAAACTCCTGCAATTTCTGTATCTTATATCATTTATAACACTCGTTCAAATTATTCAGGGAATTATACAATATCCTGCTGTCCGAGTTTATACAAAACACTTAATCTCTGTAAATAAAAGAGTTTGATTAATAATGAAAAAAAAGTTAATATTTCACTAAAGTTTTCTTCGCTACTAACGCTATTCATCAAATTATCGATTTTGTTAACCCCCTCACCCAAAACCATTGAAATTCCCCTCACACCCAAAACACCATTCGGGGACGCCACTTTGGGCGGTTATTGCGGAGATAATAAAGGTGATAGAATATTCATTATTTTTTATGACCCGAGATCGAGGATAGACTTAAATTTGAGGCTAATAATTTTATTTAAATTTTAATTCTGTGTGCTCGATAAATGCAAAACAAAATAGAAATTTAGTTTCAAGTACTTCATCGGAAAACCATACATTTTTCAAAATCACATATGAATTACAAAAGATTTAATAGAACACTGGCTATTGAAATATGGTCTCTGATTTAAAATAACTTGTCTGAAAAACGAGTTTTCGTGTTCTTTAGCGCCAAAATTCACGCACAAAAATCAGAAACAAATTGAATAAAAATAGTTTTCGACTTAAACTTTGAAGGCTTATTACCGTGAATTGGCGAAAAAAAATATTTTGAATTAATCGAGATCAAGGTCAGACTTAAATTTTAAACGTTTAATTTTTTTCAAAAATTAAATTATCTTTGATCGATATAAGCCATAAAAAATGAGTTCAGGTTTTTTTCAAAAAACGATTTTTTCCAGAGTGATATGCAAATTATAAATTAATAACTCAAACCTTGGCTTTCTGAATATGGTCTCTGATTTGAAATATCTCTATCCATTAGCCTGAAACCTGATAATTTCTTTTTTCTGTGCCAAAAAAGAACATCAGGAAAATCATAAAAAACCTATTTTTGAGGATAAAAATAAATTTATTTGATCAAGATGATCAGCCACTAAAAAGAAGACAAATTCTCGGCCCGGTGTAGGCTTGATTACTCGGCATGATATCGACTTAATCAAGCCTCAGCTGTGCTCTTTGTCGCTTCGCATCGAATTCTAACTAAAAATCGAACTGATTTATTTCAAAAAATAATTTTTAGCGTAATTGATTGTTTTTAATTCTTTTGAGTTTTAGAGAAATCACTTGAGGAAAAATAAAACTCTAAATAAAGACCAGAGAAAAAAATAGTACCAAGAGTAGCCTCAGGTGATTTCCTACATATCAATTTCCTCAGAATTTTGATTTTATGTCGTATTCACGCTAGAATTTTTTCACGAAAATCAGGCTAAAATCCTGAGAAAAAGTAGGAACAAATATTTTTTGAACTGCAAGTTGAACTGCAAACACATTCGAATTAAAAGTCTGTGGATTTATTATTTCTAGCTCGTTTTGAGGATTTAAAAAATCTCGGGTCCCCGAATGGCGTTTGGGTGTGAGGGGGTTAACAAAACCTCGTTTTTTGTTTCACCTAAAAACTCTTCATTTCAGTTTTTGTTTCTTCGCTACTTGAAAACCTCACGCGATATAAACCCAGTGAGAAGAGGATCGGATGGTTGGATCGGATCGGAAAAAATCCGATCCGTCCATTTTTCTGAGAGGCTACCGATCCGATCCAAAATTTTCCGAGAGCGGCCACGCGATGCCGATCCGATCCGAAAATTTTAAGAAGGCCAACGATCCGATCCAATTTTTTCAAAAACCGATCAGATCGGATGAACTTTTACTGATTTGAGGTAAGATTTGACAATTTATAATTGTTAGCAAATTTGTTTTATTTGAAGCGAAATGTTCTAGTTTTTATTACAATATTTGAACTTAAGGAAAATTGAAAAAAATTGCATGTATAACAAATTACTAACGAAAATTAAAAATACAAATTGATTTCAAGCTAAGAAACTTCAAATCGGAAAATTTTCTTAACGGGCAAGTTTATAATTTAAAACTTCTCATGAAATACAAAAAAAATGTTTCGAAATTTTGTTTGAGAATAGAAAAATTTAAAATTCAGGTCGGAATCGGGATTGAAAAAAAGATGACTCGGGGCCGGGCGGGATCGGGATTAAAAACTCATCTCGTTTTAGAACACTGGTTATGACTCATAACTTATGAGTCATAACTAGCAAGTCCACTAATCGATTTTCGGCCAAAATCGACCACTCGGGTTAGATTTGTCACATATACTGATTAGTGCCAAATTTTATTGCGCGTTTAGTGGTGAAAATATTTTTTTTCAAAACTCAATATTTTTCTTTACAAATTAATATTTACAGTCAACAACNTTCCAGTTAGGGGTGTTCCAGTTAGAGGTTGTTGACTGTACTTGAAAAACAGCCAAAATTGGCCAAAAATGACGTTTTTCCGAGTATTTAACCTCTTAATATATAGCTCCATGGAGACTAATTTATTTTTTTAAACAAAATATTGTGAACTGCTTGACTTGAAAAAATATGTCTATGGGTGCGTCTAGGTACGGTTCGATGAAAACAGTTTTAAGTTTCAGATTTTCAATTTTTTTCCAAGTATTTCAAAAATTTGATAATAAAAAAAATTTCAGCCAATTAAAAAAAACATTTAAAATTTTTTTACAAAAAAAATTTTTAAATTTTTTTTTTATTTTAAAAATTGGATGGAAACGCCCGCAAAAAAATTTTCAAAAATTTTTTTTGCTACCAAATTTTTCAAATTACTTAAAAAAAATTTGAGAATCTGAAACGGAATAAAAATAAGATTTTTGAAAAGTTTTTAACGAAAATAAATAAAAAACTTGCATGATATTGAGGAGAGTCCACCGATCCGATCCAATTTTTTTTGGAGAGTCCACCGATCCGATCCAATTTTTCGGCGGGTCCACCGATCCAAAAATTTTTTCGAATGTGCCGACCCCTGCCCTCAACTGTTATAGACAGTCTTCTGATTTATAGACTGATTGTTGAAAAAATGACTCAAATCTGCTAAAACAATTTTTAGATGAAATACCATTTATTATTATCACACCAATAGATCCAGATAATGCTCCTTCCGAACAATTTAGATTGGCGTTCATAATACTTACCACCGTAAAGCTTATGTCATGAGGACTAATTATAACAATTAATCGACCAAAAATCAACAAACAATTCGAACATAAAAGTATGACTTTTGTTGGTTCTTGTGTTGCCCTTCCTACTTTAACGCAATCCTACTTTTAATTCTACAATCCCGCCTTCAGTTCGCCAACAAATCTGAGAGCCCGATTGAAAAAATATTCGTTGAAAAGAATTTGTCTTCTCATTTGTTATTATGGCAGGCGAGATGAGTTTTAACTTTATAGTTTGTCGTTATCAATAATAAAAATATGCCTCTTAGCGGAATCGAACCACCGACCCCTGCTTTACAAGAGCAGTGCTCTAACCACTGAGCTAAAGAGGCCACTGTTAAATTTGTATGTATATACTATATAAACCATTTTTTCAAAATGATAGAAAATTGTGTGAAACAAAAAAAGCTATCTTTATGAAGATTCTCCTGAAGATTTTCAGCCATTCCGGCCTTTTAACACCATATTGGTTAAAAATCTCCAGGAGATCCCGTAATTGATATCTAAGAAGGATTTGAAATAAGAAATTTCAAAACTCAAAAATGGGTATCGATGTTTTTAACCTATCTTGTAGAGGTGTTTTTTCTGGTCATTTTGAAAAATTAAAAAAAAAATTGATTTTTCGGTCAATTTTTCGAGATTTTACAGGTAGTCCCCAACCCGGTTCTGGAGAAGCCGTATGAAGTGCTAGAAGGCTGATTTTTGGCCAGTGAAAATTAAGCGTTTTTCGGTTAGCCATTTTTTTGATTGAGGGTCCGCGACCAATATTNCGTATCTAGGGGGGGGGGTGATTTAAAAACTGGATCGTATCGTATCTAGGGGAGCAAAATAAAAACTGGATCGTATCGTATCTAAAGGGTGTAAAAAAACTGGATCGTATCGTATCTAGGGGGGTCGAAATAAAAACTGGATCGTATCGTATCTAAAAAGGAAAATAAAAATGAGATCGTATCGTATCGTTTCGCAAAAAAACGGTACGATACAATTATGCCGATCCCTGGGACAAGAGATCCTCTTCATAGATATCATAAATTATGGTACTGAAAAATTAAATGGAAAAGTGAACACAATTAAAACATAATTTATGAGGATTAATGCTGCATCATACTAAAATGTTGGCTTGATATAGCCCAGAAAATTTCGATTATTGAAAAATTGTGCTCAATAGTGGTCTGACCACCGTGGTTAGACATTCAGCAAGTAAAATTTATTTTGACTCAAATCGATAATTACAGTTCATGCTTTTATAATGAGACAATTTCTATTTACTTACATTGGATACCTGGAAATTAAAAACTAAAACTACACCTCGACACACAGATATTCCAAAAACATTTGTAACGAACAAAACAAACCTTCGCAGTAATTTTGAACTTAACAATAATCTGATACAATCCCATCTACGCCGATACCTACGCTTTTAAAAAGCTTCTTAAAAAGACACGCAGTTCGTACTTACTCCTTCAATTTTCATCATTTTTTATTATTTTTGTGTGTCAGGCTCCGGAGAAGCCTTACAAATAATGCAGAAGCGCTTTTGTTTTAACATTTTGTTTTCAGCGGACAAAAACGTGAAAAGACCAAAAATTAAAATTTTGAAATGGTCAGTTTGGGAGGCTCAGGCAAAAGCTATCTCCTTCACCAGTTTAAGAGATACAGTTTCGACTCATACTGCATCTAAAAGCACAAGACTTGTTTGA
>SCLH01000206.1:131059-167360 GCA_004367855.1 Oikopleura vanhoeffeni
ATATCCGTATCTGTCAAAATTCACCGAGGCCCTTAAGATTGACCTTGAGTGTCGACGAGTTTTTGCACTCTAGCGACCTTACGGTATATAATTGACCCATAGTTAAGAACGACCCTTCCGGTTCTTTTGACGGTAATTTCAAGTCTATACAATGAACTTGAAATTGACCTTGAACTTTGGCCGGTCATTAGAGGTCAAATATTGGTCGCTTAATTTTCACTGGCCAAAAAATCAGTCTTCTAGCAGTTCATACGGCTTCGCTAGAACTGGATTCCAGACTACCTGTAAAACCTCGAAAATTTGACCGAAAAATTGATTTGTTTTAGAAAATTTTTCATAAACGAAAAAAACCCTGACTCTTAAGATGACCAAAAAAACATCTCTACAAGATAGCTTAAAAACATTGATACCCATTTTTGAGTTTTGAAATTCCGTATTTTAAATCGTCAGTGAGTCATCCATATGTTCGCTTATTGCACATTTTCTATGAGTTCAAGACTAGAAGTGGCATTGGTTGAATAAAGAATATAAACTAGAGTACTATTTGCGATATGTAAATTCCGACTCCTCATCGTGACGTGCGAGTTTTAACGTATTCGATAGGGATTATAATATAATGTATATTTCGGAAGGCCATTTTAAATAAAAATGAAATGTGAAAAATAACCTGAATAACTGATTAAAAAATTCGTTTAAGTGTAAATCTTAATTACCTAATTTAACCGATTTATTTTAGAAATGAACAAATCACATAATCTGCACGATTTCTTGGGGGAATATCTTCTCCTGGCAGAAATTGCGTATATCGAGCGAAATGGGCCGGTAAGATCTCAAATCATCTAAAAAATGGCGTTTTTAACCGGTATAATTAAGGTGATTTCGATTCTCCCATCGATCATAGCAGCAGCGGCACGAAGTGCAAACGGGGCTGAAATGCAAGAAACTCTGAATAAAAAAGGAAACGAGGGGAAAATGTTACAGATGTTGCTATACGCTGGACTACGGTAATTAGCCTTTTATTAAGGGGGTCATACTGCATGACTCGAACACTGTTAATTTGTCACAGAAACGAACGAGTGCTTCAAAATGCTAGAACTATAAACTCTATTTTTTTAGATAAAAGTTCTCCAAATAAATTGGGTTTAATTTTTCCTTATTTCTAATTGGTTAGAAAAAATTGATTTTTGTTTTTATTTGTTCCTAAAATTGTTGCATATTTTTTGCAAGCTAAAAGCTAGTTTTGCAAATTTGATAATAGGCTTAAAGCCCTGTTCAGTTTATTATGTATTGGGAATATTTCAAATTAGGAACTATCCACTAAGAAGCTGTGAATCCTTCGATCACAATGCCCGAGTGCCTTATTTTGCTTTCAAAAGAATATGAAAAAAGACTTTGAAGGCACTCGATCATTGTGATGGATTTTTGCACTTAAACTTCCAGAATCGATGAGTTGAGAGCTTATTTTGAACTAAACTCATCGTTTTTGGCACTTTAAGTGCAAAAAGGATATGAAGCTAAAGAGTAGCTTAAAAGACTTGCGAAGGACCATTATGCCTTAAATTTGTTTTTCTGGACATTCAGTTTTTTGACGAAAAAACTTTTTGACTTGAAGATTATTTCACCCTTATCATTTAGAAACGATGAAACGGCAAATCAAGACGAAGAACATATCGCAGATCCATCTAGGTTTTTTGCTGTTGCTAATTATATTCAGGTAGGGCCCGATATACTGCATTTCTCCGTATAATATACGTGCATATTTTTATTTTCAGTAGAACTAACCCACGATTCAGATATGAAAATTAAGGGGTGGTCGTCGCTTACAAGTTGAAATCGAGGTTTTCAATGGCAAATTGCAAACCTTAATTATTTCACTAGTAACTAACAACCTTTTTTAAAAAATGTAATATCCGAACTCCCTACAAATTAAAGGGTAGTTTTTCGGGTGAAAAAAGGTTATCTGGTTTTTGTATCATTCGGACCACCAGACTGGTACCAGTTAAGACTTTTCCAGGTAATTTCGATTTTTCTCAAAAATTTTTGAAAAGTTTAACTGGTTTCTGTATTTTACCGGGTATCAGTCACGAGTTTATGGGTAATTTCGACCTTTCTATAAATTTACCATAAACCTGAAAAACCCCATATTAGTTTTAACCTCCATTTTAATTTTATCATTAATGTTCCATTTTTTTCTTGCAAATCTTTGAAATAAAGTTATATTATTATCGAAAAAATTAGCAGTTATTCAGTTTTTCGGGTCTCGATTCGAGACTCTCGAACCCGAAAAACTATCTACCCCAAATTTAAGCAGTATTTTCCAGTTAATATGCCAAAAGGTTATTGAACAACATTTGATAAATAATACATGTACGTTTTGTCTTTTTTGATCGATTAAGGTAAAAAAAATGGACTTAATAGTTCTAAAAGTTTTTTGAAAATTCGAAGTTATTAGGTCATCGGCAAATAAAAACAAGCTAAAATCAGTTATATTGCGAAAACGCTCCCAGTTGTTCAAATTGGAATAATTAATTTATTTAGTTTCTCTCATGGCATCTTAAGGGGGTAGCAGCGATGTGGCAGATTGGTACATTTTTTCGGAGTGATTTTTGAAAGAAAAAAAATGTGAAAATTTTTATATTATTTTTTATCTAAAATGAAAGTGTCCATACTTAAGTATCTGTAAAAATATCAACAAACCACTTTTCATTATGACTCCATTTCCAACTTGACCCGATGTGAGAATTTTTTTTGAAAGCAATATTTATAAACTTCAGACATTGTCGGGTGTTATGCACTAATTAGTGGGAGAATAATTATCCACATGGAAAAATTCCTCAATATGGAAGTTTTTTTTCCATGAAAAATGGATAAAAACAGCTTTTTAGAAAAAAATTGACCTTCAATTGCGATTAAATATTGAAAATGTCCTGACTTCAAAATAAAAGTGGCCTATAACACCCGAAATTTAATTGAGATTTTTTAAGGAAAATAAAATTTGATAATTGCGTGCCAAATGACACAAACCGGTCTCATTTCAAGCAAGTGATGTAAATTTTATAGTAGTTCAGAAACAATATTCATTGACGCTTCCATCGGTTGAAATACGGAATCAATATAGATATCAGAAAATAACAAACTGATTCGGCCTGATTTTTAAGAAGAATTCAAAACAGCATCAATAAAAAATTTGGACTTGATTTGCGAAAAAATTTCATAATATTTCTAAAAAAGGTCGACAAAAAATGACAAATGAACATGTTATGATTTTTAAACAGCATTCAGAAAATATGTAAACATGCATGAAAAAATCAAAGTAGCTATTTTTTTCGTTTTTATTCACAGATTTCAGAAAAAAAAACAAAAAAAAATTTTGGGTGAAAAATGCGTGAAATTTTTAATAATGTTTTTGAATTTTTTTGAAAATTTTACGAATTCAAAATAGAAGTTCGAACTCAAATCTTTCCTAAAATAGATAAAAATGATTTTAATGAGCTGATACACATTTATTCTGGTTCAGCTAACGATAACAAGCACAAAAAAATAAACCAACTAATTATTTTCGTAGTTAAAATTGACGCCAGTCTGCCACATCGCTGCTACCCTCTTAAAGCTTAACGAATTCACATTCAATTAAAACATAATTAATATCAGATTGATGACAAATTTAAATAAAAACATGTTTTAGCAAAACATTTTCTATAAAAAAGACATTTTTTTAACAAAAAACATTTTTTAACAAAAAAATAGATTTTTAACAAGGAAAGTTTAAAAAAAAAAAATTTCAACAAAATAAAACATTTTTTAACAAAAACAAATTTTTTAAGAGAATTAACATTTTCTCAATAAAAAATATTTTTTTAAACTTCAATGATTTTACATTAAGTTTTTCTTTATTGTATATTAATTTCGACGTTTTAAGTCATCTTTCAGTACAGTATATATACAGGGGATATCACTTTTTGGTTAGAATGCGTAGCCACAACGTTAGAATCACACGTTAAAAGGAGTAGTGGCTACGCATTCTAACCAAAAAGTGATAAAGGGATATAATCAAATTTTGTTAAAAAAAATTTGATGAAGAATGTTTTTTGTTAAAAAAACCCATGTTCAAATTTAAAGCCCAAGTTTAAGAAAATAACGAAGAATTTATTTTTGAAAAATGCTGATATTTTTGTTCGCAATCAAATTTTGCGTTTCTGACAGAATTTTTCGAATGAAATAACAAATTCCAGAATAAAATATTTTGAAATTGGCTTTTTTTCAAGAAAAATATTCGTTTTGTCGTTTTTCTCAATAAATTTTCCTCAAAAAATTTATCGAATTGGTTTTTTTGTTCTAAATTTCGCTTGAATTTACATCAATATCATATTTTTCTGAAAAAAATATATTACAGCCAGAAAGATTTAAAACAGGGGTCGGCAGAACTTGATCGGATCGACTTTTTTTTCGATCCGATCAGGTTTTTGCTAACCTCCGATCCGATAAAGCTCGATCCCATCAAGTTTTGAAAATATTCGATCCGATCAAGTTCGATCAGATCAGGTTTTTAAAATTTGCGATCCGATCAAGTTCGATCCGATCAGGTTTTCCAAAAAGGTTTGCCGACCCCTGATTTAAAATATGGTTTTTTGGCGTTTCACTATTTTGGCCTTTTACTGCCAACCCGTAAAATGCTGATTGTTACAGAATAATATTCTTAGAATATGTTATTTCCATATTTGGATATAATATCTCGGTCTACTCGGATTTTCTGATCCAGAAGATTAAAGGCTATTTTTGGATCAGATTTATAGTTAACCATAAATAATAATCGCTATTGAAGCCGAGTTTTACTATGTCTATAGCGGTTAGCATTTAAAATTAGTAACAGTTATTAACAATATCACGTTTGTCTAACAGATATCTCGGAATATTGAACTGTTGAATTCAAAAAAAAATATTATACAGAGCACTTTGTGGTCCGCAAATTGTGGCTTTGGAATGTACAATACAAATCGAGAATAGGTTGCATTGAGCGATTTTTAAGCTATGTGTTTTGTATAACCGGCCAATGAGTGACGCGGGTTGTCAACACACAATACCGCCAACCCCTGATGCCTATTCTATGTAACACATTTCATTATATTTTTGGACTAAAATCTGGAATCATCTCAGTCTATTTCAATTCACCCTTGGTTTATAGAACAATTGGTGGCCTCTTACTAGGCTTGTGGCCGCTTAGTTTTCAAGTTTTTGGTAAAAGTCTTACATTTCATCTCAAATAAAAGGATTTTTTTAAAAGCTGTAATTTCAAGTGTTAAGGACTTTAATTGCAAAGGAAGAATAACTTGATAACCGGACATTCGAAAATTTTATAGATTGTCCACAATCTAATCTATTTTTCCATTTATTTTGCTTTATATACAGGTCATTCAAATTTGTATAAATTTTTTACTCTTAAATAAATAGAAATTAGAAATTTTGGCCAAATTAGATTTTTAAGAAACGTAAAAAAATGGCCCACGGCTGACAGATTGTTACGTGAGATAATTGCAGGTGATCAATATCCTGAATCAGAAAATACGCCAATGAAATCGGCTCAAATTCTCACAATTCGCATCATTTTAATCGTCATGATTCATCAGTCGCGGGCCCTTATTTTCATATAATTAACTATACTTCTCTTAAAGATCGAATCTGGCCAAATTTTACAAATTTTTTCCACATTTCTTGCAGTCACGTGACTGATGTAATTGCATTGCAACATAAATTATGTGTTTGCCGAAAGGCTATTAGAAAATTTGATGAAAATAATAATTGCATCTAAGACAAATTTTCATGGCGCGTTCGTTTTGTGTGTTTTGGAGCTCTCCGAATTCCAGAACTGTACCAAAACTCTGAAATTCAATACTGATATTATATTAAAATTATAAAACTTAATTAGTGGATTGAGATATCACATTTTGAAATCGCAATTAACTTTTTAGATGCTCAATAATTGAATTCTCAACAAAAATATTTAAAACTTTGTAATTTTACAAAATAATTTGCTGCACCAACAATCCCCTAGAAAGTTTTAATTAACTTATTAATTATTTTATATATTTCATTTTATATAAACTTTGTCTTGCTTAAGGGCCTCGGTGCATTTTGACAGATTTGCACTTTTTCAATTTTTTTTCTCTTGATAAGAAACTTTGCCACTTAAAAATTTTCGGATGAAAACTTTTTCGAACGAAAGTTGGCACTTTTGAGCTCACTTTGTATAATCAGATTTTCTTACGATCGATTATTTTTACTTTATAAATCGTCTTTGAAAAAACACTCAAAAACGCGCGTTTGCTATCAAAGGTGTCTAAATTACAGTAAAATTTATTATTTATTTTTTATTACTTAGAAGCCTTAAAATACGGTCTCGAACACCAGCTCGAATTTATTAAATATCATTTTATACGATTTCTACGTCAAATCGAAAATTTAAATTTTTGAAAAAAAACGAAAAAAAACAAAATTTTACCACATCGAAAGAAATATTTTTTTACATGATTTTAATTTATTAAATTTGACGTGGTGGATGGGTTGGCTTACCAATTGGACAAGTTTAGGTGTGATAATTTTTTTTTAATTCCGGATAAAAGAGGGCTTTGATGGATTTCTGCCAAACCGTAGTTTCTTTTCAAAAAGTATGATTCAGAGTATAAACAAGAGCGAAGAAAGAAAACGAAGAACTATTTAAATATAGTGAAAGTAGTCATTCCCAATATTTTCAGCTCATATGATTTTTCAAAAAGCATATAAAAATATGTGGTCACCTACGCGAAAAGTTAAAGTGGCCATTTTGAAGAGTGTTTTTCGTCGATTTGAAACAAGTACTGTAAAAAAAATTTGAACAAAAAATAAGGCATCTAAAATTTCTCATAATCAGTCGAATTCGAAATGTTTAATTCGAACTCAAAATTTCCTTAAAAAGCAATAACTCGAAAATTCTGTAGTTACAAAAGTTTCCTGGAGTATGAAACATTACTTTGGTGGTATATTGATAAAAATATATAAACCCTGTTAAGAGTTTTTCATCAAGAGCCCATATCCGTATCTGTGAAAATGCACCGAGGCCTTTAAGATATCACAAGTTTTCAAAAATGGGGATCACAAAGGCCATCTTCATAGATTGTATTACTATGATATCTCATCCCTTTTCAGGGGTATGAGTTATCCCAGATAATTCTTTCTTCGTCTACTTTCGAAACCTGATGACAACCCTATTTCGATAAATAAAATTTTATTCATTAAATAAGTTCAGAAATTGTCAAAGTTTAAGGAGATTAAAACTTTTTTAGCAAAGTAACGATGAACTTCAAACAAAATTATCGGAATTCAATGACCCTCATTCTCATCCGCTGTACTGGGACAAAGCTCGAGAAATGGATATCACGCCTACAGCCACCTTCAATCCAGGTAAAAATTAAGATAGCCATGTAACAATTGTTTTTTCACCACTAGGGTCATGTAACATGACTCATGTTCATAATTTATTTTTATGTAGTGACCAAATATGTATGTGAAATCTCATCTCACGTTTTTTTCTGAACAATTTGCTAAGGGAATTGTATCTAGCCAATGGCTATTAGCCATCTTATCAGGCATACAGTATGTCACGTTTTTACTGATACAATGAATTTCGGGGTAAAATGAAATCGAAAGCCCTGATTGGACATAAATTTATTTAACAAGAAAATCTCCAATCAGCGCGCGCGATTTCATGTTACCCCAACAAGTAGTCACAGTACTTTTTTCGGAGCATTAATTAACACTGACTACACCCTTGAGTTATTTTTGCGTATAAATTTCTTTCTGCAATTAATGCGACAATTCGTTATTAAAAATCTTATTTATTTTATTCTGAATGACATAGTTTTGAGAATAATTTCGAAAATAGAATGTAGAATACATTCACCCTTATCCGAGCACCTCAGGTCGGCCAAAAAATCTTCGGATAAGTGTTCAAAGTTCGAATAAGGGTAAAGTCACTGTATTTAACAGCGTTTTTGGTAAAAACAATGCTTTATTTGTACGAACAATTCCGTGAAAATTTGTTGTTTCAAGTTGCTCCATCAATTAAACAATTTTTGCCATCTAGACCAGGGATCGGCAGAACTTGATCGGATTGGATTGAACTTGATCGGATTGGATTGGATCGACTATTTTTGATCCGATCCAATCCGATCAAGTTTTTGAAACTCCTCAATCCGATCAGGTCAATCCGATCAAGTTTTTAAAACTCCTCAATCCGATCAGGTTTTTAAATTTCCTTAATCTGATCAGGTCAATCCGATCAAATTTATTTTTTGAGACGATCCGATCCAATCCGATCAGATGAAATATTTATAAAAACTCGAAATTAGGGTTAATTGTTCTCAATTAATTCAAGAATTACATTTGAAAAATCTAAAATACTAGCAAGTTGAGGCAGAAAGCTTAAATTGATTATCTGAGCAATTATGACAACCAAAGACTTATTATAAAAGGAGCCCTAAATTGGTATTTGTCTAGCTTGGCTTGTCCGATCAGGTCAACTTGATCAAGTTTTATTTTCGGGTCAATCCGATCAGGTCAATCCGATCAGGTCAATCCGATCAAGTTTTTCTTACGGCTCAATCTGATCAGGTTTTTTCAAGTCGGTCTGCCGACCCCTGATCTAGATTAAAATTTCCGATGCTGTAAAAAAAAATTTGGAAAACCAGTTATTTGACTGGAAAATGTCGATTTTTACCGGTTTTTCACCGGTTTTCATACCATCTCCTGAAAAAAAATTTCTCATATTTTTTCGGAAGTTTTGGCTGTTTTTCAATAGATGCTGAAAATTAAGGCTCCATCGAAGGATTATTTTGACGCAAAATTTCTCAAAATGGGCTACGGAATTGTTCCTATTTATTTGCAAGATTTTCGAACATCAATGAAAAAAATTGAAAATAGATCCTTTTTTGCTGACAAAAGTAGTTTCGAATTTTATTATGGTTAAACTTAGAAACAAATTTGGACACTGAGTTTCTCGACCATACGAACAAGTCAAAGTGACAAATTGCAGAATTTTTTTTTATACTGACAAACAGACTGATGGATAAACTTGACCGATTATGGGGGTTGTGTACGCAAATAGATTTCCCTTACAATTTTTATCCCGACTAATTTGACCAAAAACATAAGAATGAGGGTGGCCTAAGACTTCCATGAACTCAGGTTTGCTCACCAGATGGCGCGCCATGGCGCTGAAGTGTCAATTTTGGTACATTTCATAATCGCTTTTGTGCCTACCTGCACTCAATGTTCTTAAATCTCTAAAGTACACTTAAGATTTCGTGGATCTGGATTATATCCGTGGATTTTTTTCTTCTCATCTGGTACAGTAGATAAGCCAAAAACAATTACAAGGTCAACTCAGATCAGTCCGCCAATAGCGCAAACAGACAACCCGTACTTTCAAAATATAACAAACTATGGGTCAATTATGTGCACAAAGGTTTCTAGAGAGAAAAAACTAGCATTAAATTTAACGCCTCTCGTGGTCAAAATCGACCCATATTTTGTAATATTTTGATAATAAAATCAAATATGAGGTATCTTTTTACGCTATTGGCGGAGACATCAAAGTTGACCTTAAAAAATTTTGGGTACAAGATGAAAAGAAAAATGGCCCAGATCCACTGAATCTTCAGTTGACTTAAAAACCTGGTGAGCAAACATGAGGTATTGGAAGTCTTAGACCACGCGCATTCTTATTTTCCGACCGAATTAGTCGGAAAAATTATTCTAAGAAAAATCTATTGGCGTACATTACCTTCTTAAAATCGTCGTGAATAAAATGTTTATTTCGCTTTAAACGTCGCTTAGACTTAATAATGAGCCTTATCAAACCTCTTACACTCAACTCAGGGTGATGCTAAAAAATAATGCTAAAGTTGGATTATTGACCGAATTATTTGTCCGTTAAGCAAATGTCAAATTATGAAGTATTGTTTTCAAAAGCAATATTCGGGTTAAAATATTTCAGTGAAAAAAATTACCCTCAAAAGTTGAAAAATTTCCTAAAAAAAAATAAAATTTAATAACATCAAGAAAAATCAAAAAAATTATCAATAATTTCAAAGACTAATAAGGTGGTTTTTAATCAAAAATAAGGAATAAATTAAGAAAGTTTTTTTTCACACAATTTTTTTCAAAATTTTCAAAATCTATTTTTAGCTATAATTTACCTCCTCAGCTCTTCCTCATCAAAGCCGATATCTCTTGAAGAACTGATTTTTCTAATGCAAGCTGCCCCTCAATTATCAACCGACCCCATGGTTCCGTATTTATTCGTTAAAGATAGCGATGGCCACCAAAAACTCCGGACTTATCTCATGGCAATTTTTTTGACTCCCGAAATTTTTTCAAATGGTCCTAGCATGTCTGCAGCAATGGCTTTGCTTTCAAATACATAGAATTTCAAAATAAGTTTGTCGAAAAAATTTCAGCTTCAAAAATATGACACTGTCTAACTCCCTAACCTACAAAGCAAATGGTGGAAAATGGTCATTTTAGTCAAATAAACTTATTAAGCTAAAATTGCCGTCATTTCACCATTTAAGATATCCCTTTAACACCTTTCGCTGGATCTGAGAGATGTAGGCTGAAAAGCGGCAAGGGAGCCAATCCTGACACTCGGAGTGTCACACTCCTCAGACCCCTCCTAGCCACTCATGAGGCCGCTTTCCAGCCCACATCTCTCAGATCCAGCGAAAGGTGTTAAAGGGATATAAGAGTTCACTGGTACGTAATACCTCCTTATAAATTAATTGAATTAAAAGTAAATAGGCATTACGAAGCACAACTCGGTGCTACCAGTTTAAAGAGTTTTTATGAGCTTGTACTACTTCACTGTCAACTACGCCTACAATATAACATTTTTTGCACTTTATTCTAATAAAAATTGAAAAAAATATTGTTGAATTATATTCGGTAGAAGCTCCAGAAAGCAATCGGCACCTATCAATCAAAAGTGAGATATCAAAATCATCACAAGATTATTGAACGAGAGCCAATCATCATGTGCAGGCTTGTAAAAATATAGTATTTACGTGAGTTTTCCACCCCCTTTATGCGAAGATTAAAGCGCCCTGATGTGCAATTCTAGAAGCTTTTCACGAAATTTTACTTCGCTAAAAAGTTTAAAACACTTTTTTGATACTTTAATTATACTAGAGCAGTGTATAAAGTTTTTAAGTGAAAAAAATTTTATGCATTTTTCGTCCAAAATTTTTTTCTGATTTTGTTTGAAATCTGTGAATAAAAACGAAAAAAAAAAGCACTTAACTTTTTCATGCATGTCACTATTATTCTGACCGCTGTTTAAAAAATCATAAATGTTTATTTGTCATTTTTTGTCGACTTTCATAGAAATATTATGAAAATTTTTATTAATGATTTTTTGAAATCTCCATAAAAAATCAAGACGAATCACGTGTGAAATTTTTCTATTTGGTTTCCGTATTTCAACCGATGGAAGGGTCAAGCGAATTCGTTTCTGAACTACTGATCAATTTACAACAATTGCTTGTGACACCGGTTTGTGCCATTTGGCACGCAATTTAATAAAATTTTATTTTGCAAAAAAATTTCAATAAAATTTCGGGTGTTATAGGCGTCATTTCTTTCAAAAGTCAGGACATTTTTTAATATTTAAACGCAATTGAGGGTCAATTTATATTCCTAAAAAGCTGTTTTTTGCCATTTTTCAGGAAATAACACTTTCATATTGAGGAAATTTTTTATGTGGATAATGATTCACCCACTTATTAGCGGATAACACCCAAAAATGTCTGAAGTTTATAAATATTGTCTTAAAAAACATTCTTACATCGGGTTTAGTTGGAAATGAAGTTCCAATGAAAAGTGATTTTTAATATTTTTACAGATAGTTCGTTATGTTAAAAAATTAAAAATATAAACGTGTGCAAGAATGGACACTTTTATTGAAGATAAAAATTAAAAAAATAAATTTTCACATTTTTTTCTTTCATAGGATATATCATTCAGAAAAAATGTACCAATCTTCCACATCGCTGCTACCCCCTTAAGAGTCTTTTAATACCGTTTTTAGAGCATAGGCTGAAAATTTTAAGACGTTTAATAATTCTCCGATCACCTGCACCTGTGAAATATTTATTCTAAAGGTGATAATTTTTAGCAGGTTACTCAGAAAATTTATTTGAAAATACCCAAAACAGCTTAACCCAGGTAAGACCGCAGTTAAAGATGGCTTAGCTACCCGTTCGGTTCTGTGCAGCCAGATTATTAAATGTCAATTATCTCTGGGTTTTCATTAATTAAGGGACCTACCCAATTAAGTCTTCGGTGTGAAAATTCAGAAAATTATCTCGCTAATGATAAAAAAAATTTCAAAAGTTCAAAATAAACTATATTATTTGAACGATGAAAACATATGAGGTATCAAGCTGGAAGTGAAGCGTAATTTTGTAAAGGCCTCTTTTCAATTTTATACGTTCCGGAGCATATTCCACTATACCGTAATGAAAGGAAAGATTTTTCTGCAAAAATATGTACTGTAATGAAGTACTGTTATTCCCAAAAAAAACGCACAAATAATTTTTGGCAAAAAGTTTGAGCGTTCACATGGTCGACGATGATCCCATTATGTGTAAGGGTCTAGAAAACCGTTTAAACTCGATCTGGCTCTGCACAGCCGTACGGGCGGCTGAGAATTAATTTGCGACTTCCACAGTGTGGACTCCACACTATTCTAGAATTTTTTTCTTGCTTTGAAATTTTTGATTGAAAACAGTCCCAACACTTATAATGACAAGAGAAAAATTCTCTACCAGATGGGGCAATAGAATTGTTACCCTTTTTCGACTTTTGAAATTTCTTATTTTAAATTGCCAAAGTTCAATGTGTCAGAAAGATATTTTCTTGTTTATCCATAGGGAATAAACGAGTTAAATTATAATTTGGTTTTCGCACAGCGCACCTTCGGGTTTCTTCGCAGAATAGAATTTATTCTGAAAAAGCACTCAGTTCAAATCACAGAAGAGAATAAAAAGGATATTTTATGAAACTATTTTGATATTTTTTTATAAAGAGACTTTTGGAAAAGAAATTATATTGCCATTGTTTTTTAAGATTTTTTAAGGGGGTAAATTACCCCGGGTCGTATTATAAGACTTTGGCTCAACAGTGGTGGGATCAAACTTAACAATAATAATTAAAAAAGATGTGTATACTGTATACCTTATTACTTTATACGAATAGGAGGATTTTTCATACATTTGAGATTGTTCTCACCAGTGAAAAATCCATTAAGTGCTCCCTGATTCATCTTGTGGTAGTCATTTTTTGAAGAAACCCAGGGTCCCAGACCCTGCAAAATTCATATTTAAAATTTGTGGTCAAATTTTATAAAACGTCCATCAATAGTTTGCTATTGTTTTGGGCTAGCTTTCGCTAAAATTTGAGTGATTTTAATCTAGGAACAGATAGGTCTTCTATTTTCTTTAATATAAACTAAGATAGTTCCCGTTTTGAAAAATTGGTCTCGTAAAGGTCACCAAATAGTATTCAGAATACTATTTGGTGTGAATACTGTATTATGAAAGTTCTGTCTTGCTTATTTTCATCGATAATAGGTACAATTAGGAACCATCCCCCCTTAGAACCCGTCGGCATTTTTGGAAACCATTTTGGAGCACTTTTAGAATTGACTTGGGAGTAGAGATGGCTGATTAACTAAGGCCTTGGAGCCATTAAAAATGCTCCAAATTGATTCGGATGAGAATAAAGTGTACTACAATCAACTCAGGGCGCAGCGACGTTTGCCGCAAACTATTAGTCATCTTTTCCTACAATATTGATGGGACAGCCAATCACAGCCCTTCATTATGTACACGCTTGTAGCGGTGCCCCCTGAGTTGATTGTTTTTTTTTCTTTCTTTTTTACAAAATGAAGCTTAAAAATACCGCTTGCTTAAATTTGATGACTGAAACTTCGTCTTGACGTTAGTCAACTTTCTGATCAGTGTTCCACTGGCTTTATTTTGAACTCACTTTCGAAAAAATCGAAGCTTATTTTTCTTCGGAAATTTTTTCACGGGACCTTGAAAAATTCATTTTTCGAATTCAAGCCGAATGTTCTGAATATTACGTGGCAAAAATTTGAGTTATTTTGCACGCAAAAAACGTCGGTTATTTGCAGTTCTAGAGTTGTTTGGTCGCCGGATTAAAAAATATCGTCAGAAAGATTTGCATACTACCTTTACGTGATCTGTAGACATTTGAGCTAAATTGGATATATCGTTTAAAAAGGAGATCGATTTTGGAAAAGGTCATCTTGTTACGATACTGTAACTATTAGGGTTATGATCAAAAACAATTCGTGATGAATTTTTTCGTCAGATTAATTCTCAGCCGCCCGTACGGCTGTGCACAGCCGTAGCGACTTTAAACGGTTTTTCCGACCCGTATACATAATGGGATCATCGTCGACCAACTGAACGCTCAAATTTTTGGCGAAAAATTTTTTGTGCGTTTTTTTAGGGAATTACAGTACTTAATTACAGGTCTTATTTAAGCAAATCTCTCCAAAACATATGTTAGGCTAATCTACAAAAAATTCTAAGACTTTTCTTCCATTACGCTTAAGTCGAAAGACGATCACGTGACCGTATAAATGAGAAATAAGATATGTTTCAAACAACGTGAAAACATAAATATGAAACTTATTTAGACAAGCTCCGCATGTGAAATTGACCTTTGATAACGACAACTTTGTCAACGTCCTCAAAGAATTATTTTTTGAAATTAAACTGGTTTATTTCAGTAATTGTTCTGCAGAAACATCTCAAATTACCTAGAAAAAATTATACGAAATATTTCTTTGATAAAGTTTGTATTTAAGGGAGTAACCGACGGAGGTTGTATCTCGAAATGTCATCGGTTTGCTTCCGAATCAATTAAAAAACTTTGGATTTGGCCAAATAAAAATTTCGGAAATTCGAATTTTTCCTCAGTATTTTTTTCAGTATTAATGCTATATTTTCTGAACGCTATGATCGATAACCTTAATTAAACGTGCACCAGGTAGCCTGCAATGTAATTTTGAACTCCACTAAAATTTTTTTTTATAAATCTCAAAAAAAATTTCAACAATATTTTTTAGATGGTGAAATTTGACGTAACCGACGGAGGCTGTTTCTCGAGATCCATACATATTAGAAACTTAATTTTTTTTGCATTCAAAATTTTGTCATCGGTTTGCTTCTGAATCAATTAAAAAATTTTTGATTTGACCAAAAATTTTTTTCGGAAATTCGAATTTTTCCTAAGTATTTTTTTGGTATTTATGCTATATTTTTTAACACTATGATCGATAACCTTAATTTGACTAGCACCAGGTAGCCCGCAATGTAATCTTGAACTCCACTAGAAAAAAATTAAAAAAAAAATCAAAAAAAATTTCAACAATATTTTTTAGATGGTGAAATTTGACGTAACCGACGGAGGCATACAACCCCTGGAATCACAGAAAAAGTGTAGGGTTTTATGTTTTCAATTTTGTTTAAGAATGAGCCTCTAATCGGCTCAAGGCCGATAAAAGAAAATTTATTTTTTTAAATTAATTTTGATGAAAGATTAGCGCCGAATCGACCGACGGCCAATAAAAGGGAATTTATGTTTTGAATTTGATTTTCTTAAAAAATGAGCCCAAATTCGGCCGAAGGCCGATAGAAGGAGATTTTATAATTTTAATTTGAAATTAAAAAAAAATGAGCCTCAAATCGGCCGTAGGCCAATAAAAGGAGATTTTATGTATTTCATACAAATTTGAAGGCCGATAAAAGAAAACTTTATTTTTTTTAATTAATTTTGATGAAAAATTAGGCTCAAATTGACCGAAGGCCAATAAAAGGGGTTAAATGTTTCCAACTTAAATTTGTTCAAAAATGAGCCCCAAATCGGCCAAATGCCGATAAAATGAGATTTTTGTTGTTTATTCAATTTTGATGGAAAATGAGTCCCAAATCGGCCGAAGGCAAATAAAAGGTGATCTTATCTTTTTAATTTAATTTTGTTGAGAAATGAGCCCCAAATCGGCCGAAAGCCGAAAGAAGGAGATTCTAGGTTTTTAATGAAAATTTGTTACAAAATGAGTTTCAAATCGGCCGAAGGCCGATAAAAGGGAGATTTGATGTTTTTAATTTTGTTGAAGAAATAAGCCTCAAATCGGCCGAAAGTCGATAAAAATTGACTTTTTGTTTTTATTTGATTTTGTTGAAAAATGAGCCCCAAAAAGTTCCGCCAAGGCACCAGAGCCGATATATCGGCTCTACTTTGGACGTTGTTTACAGAAAGCTCAAGGTAGTTGAAGCCCCAATTACTTTTGCAATAGGAAGTTGAAAAGTTATATTTTTGCATCATCAATTCAAATTCTAGATATTTGATTTTTAGTCTAGGATAATATAGTTGGTAAACCAAGGTGAGCATATCACGTGATACGTGCCCATCGTAGTCTTCACAAAATTTTATTTTTATGGGTACCAACGCACAAGTATCTGCCTCACGTCACACTTTAATCCGATTAGATTTTTGTATCATTGATCGAGAGTTATT
Source organism: Oikopleura vanhoeffeni (assembly GCA_004367855.1). Taxonomy (NCBI): domain Eukaryota; kingdom Metazoa; phylum Chordata; class Appendicularia; order Copelata; family Oikopleuridae; genus Oikopleura; species Oikopleura vanhoeffeni. The sequence goes on from SCLH01000206.1 coordinate 147,698, forward strand.
TTCAAAAAAGTAAAAAAAATGATGAAAAAATCGCAAATTTCTATGAAAAATGGCTATTTTTTCAAATAAAAGCAGATTAATACTCTTATTTATTCTTAAGTTGATATAGTGATCAAGTGACAGTGTGGACAATTTTTGTTTGATTAAATTAATTTTTATAATAAATAATTTTTTTCATGGAATACTTAAATCGAAAATTTTGGAAATTTCACTTCCAAAAAAATATATGTCTCCAATACGAATATATTTTAATGTTTAGTGTTTTGAATGCACAAAACACTTTCCTAAAAACTGGCTTATCTGACATTTGTATTCGATATCTAGTTTCGAAATAATTTTTTCGGAAGTAAAACTTCGGCGAAAAATCTCAAAAATCAACGCTCCGTAATATTCGAACCAAATATCTCAAAAAAAAATGAGTACTTTTTTCGGAATCACCGCAAAATTTTTTATAATGTATTCGGAAGAAACAATTCAGTGACATTTATTTTGCCCATTTTAGAAGGTTTTAGGTAGAAATTTTTTTTTCAAGATACTAAAGTACCTGAACTTTGAACATGTGGTCATCAAAAACTAAATTATATGTCGAGTTTTAAACGCCATATTATGTTTTTGCGCCCAATTGCAAAAAAGTGCTTTTTTCCTCAAAACTTTTTGATACCAGTTGTCGAAATTTTTTTAGCAAAACGCTTGACATGCTAAAATCAGCAAATTGTTTGTGGTACCTGAACTTTCCACATGTGTGCATCAAAAACTAAATCAGATATCGAGAAAATCAGTCCATAGTACCACGTCTCTATCGATTGCGCAAATGGGTTTTTGGGAAAGTTTTTGATACCGAGTGTGGAAATGTTTATAATGGTGAAGTACCAAATCGGCAAAATTAACGGTTATATTCATCGATCTGCAAGCAATAATACCTTAATCGCGAATTCCTGACTCCATAAGTACCCGAGAAAAATCATTATATGGCGTACGAAAAAAAAATTTTNCCTCATCCGTACGATGTACCCTTATCTGGACGATTTTTGGCCGAGCTAAGGTGTACGGATAAGGGTACACCCAGTGTAATTTTTAACGGTTGACTTTCAATAGTTAGTTTGACAGTTTTCCGACCTATCTTTTTTCCCAAAACTCCTTTTATCGATAAAATGATTGAAAAATTTTATTAATTTTTTGGAAATTTCAAACTTTTTTTTAGAAATTTTCGAATTTTTTTTTTTTTATTATTATTATTGTCATAAGTTGGCTCAAACGAAGCACCTGATCAAGGAGATTCAGAAAATAATCATAAAAAAAATTTCCAGTGTAGGACAGCTGCGAAAATTGAATTTTAAGTTCTCAAATTTTGATTTTCAAAGTCATGGTAGACCCCCGTCCGCAACCTTTAAAAATTTTTTTTTACATTATTCGTACTAAGTTTGATACTGCGCTTTTTTTAAGCCTACTCACGTGTCACGGAACACAGATATTCGATTTTTTAATTCGCATTTCCCACCCTATCCTAGACTTGATCCTAAACTTGAGACAGTTTTTTGATACCATCACTACCAATTCATTAAGAAACTACTTCTAAAAACTTTGAAAAACAGCTTAATTTCCGACACCCACTCTCTTAAATACAGCGTTAATATTAATTTCCTTCAACTTATAAACTAACAAAGGGATTTTATTGGTTCTTGATTTTTAACCCTCATGTTAAAACCAGAAACAATGATTTTGCGCCGCGTTTCACTTTGAGAGGTGAACTGTTTAATTTCTTACGGTCATAATTATTATTCGTCGTGAGGAATATCGTCAATCGGCAAAAAAAAATGATAGCCTACGAAAATGCATGTCTATAAAATCATCGGATCAAGTTCATTTTTCGGCTATGGCATTATCAAAATAAGCGATGAAATCGATTAACCGGTCAAATGATAACTACAGTGCATAACTCGCAAAATGATCGCAAGATAATTTTTAGCATTGCATTTCTAAAAAAGTACCAAAAGCTCCGCTTTCTTATACACCTCGTGTTCATTATCAACCCCAGATAACTTATACCGTCATTAGAATTTCTAATTTAGAACGTTGAATCCAAGAAAGCTTTTTGTGATTGTTTCTAACCGGTGCGACAACTTTGTAAATGACCTTGAATCAATTTTGAGAGTTATCAACTGTAGTTTTGAAGAAATTCTTGAATAAAAAGTTAATTTTAAAACTTCTTGTTATTAAGCGAGAAAAACAGCGCCTTATTGTTTCTGGCCGAATATAGTTCAAAATCTCAGTGAAATATTTTTGCGGACGGTACCAACTACCAGTGTTCTAAAACGGGATGATTAAACACTCGGGATCCCGATCAAATCCCGATCCCGCCCGGTCCCGACCTAAGTTGAAATTTCCAATCCCGGTCCCGACCTAAGTCGAAATTTCCAATCCCGATCCCGTTTTAGAACACTGCCACCTACCCCCGTCATTACAAAACATTTTACCCTTGACTTTTTTCGATGTCGACGTTTCAGCGGATTTAGAAAATTTAATTATTGGTCTAAAATAAGCGAGGATCGGCAAAAATCAACCTGCTCACATTTTATTTATTTTCGAAGTACTTTCACATTGCTGAAATTTACTCAGAAAAATTGTCCGAAAAAAGATGTGTCCCGTTTTCCAAAAATCATCAGTTTTCGTAAAAAAATTTCCGTATCATCTGGTTTGAATGTATACTTAAATGTATTTCGAAATTTCCAAGCCGAAAAAACGGCAATTTGAAAACGGCGTTGCGTTTTAACACTTTCCTGATGAAATTTTGAAATATATTTTGCATAAATCATTTCATTCATCATTTCTTAGAACAAATCAAAATCATCTACTGTAGGCAGAAAAAAAAATTAAATCGTGTCTACCTCAGTCTAAAGTGAGTTGGTATGAACTTGAGTGCCAAATTGAGGGCCGTTTAGTAAACGTTGGTACTCGGCAGGAAAGATTCTTGATAAGATTATTCATCGTTTGGCAAGACGCCGAAAAGCAACTAATCCGGGGAGGGCGAAATTTTCGCCTTTAGAATAAGGAGCTTTTTAGGGATCAGAAAAGATGTAATTTTGAAGAAATTACGGGTTTAAAACATTTACGCAATATAAAAGATTCTCGGCACTTTATCAAAAAGCGTAAATTAATAAATTGTTTTTTACAAATTGTCAGCTAAAAATTTCACCCATAGAATCAAATCAAGGATGTTATTCTCAAACTCAAAAAACCAAGATATTTTAGGAAACCACTTAACCATTAAGGTTCAATAACCATCCGTGAAAGTTTAAGCTTGCTGTGCTGCACTGTGCACACTTATTTTTGTAAGAAGAGATTTATTTTTCAAGAATTAAACAAGAGCACTCGCACTGCTGATTTTTTTTTAAAGTAGAACATACCATCTGTTAAAGACCTTGATTATAACGGAAAGAAGACTCTTAGTATATTTTTTAAATTCAATGATAAACATTTTTCATCAACTCTATTTGTTGTGGTAACGTTTTCGATTTATTTTTAATCATTTTCAACCATTATTAAATTATAAAAACACATACTAATTCATTTACATTATTAACATTATTAAATAATAAAGATTTAAACGTACAGATTTCGATACAAAAAATTTGTGAACTTGAAGTCTAGAAAAACCTGATAATAATTCGCAGTGTAAAAATATACGGTAAATTGTACACTATGGTAGTAAGACATTTTGTAGGACTGTTAAAAATAAAACATGTCATTTTCCATATAGTTTGAAAAACTCCTGTTCTTTTTGTTTGTTTAGCTTAAGGCGAGTTTTTATTACTTGATCGAAGTCAAGGTCTTATTCGTATTTTTTTAATTTTCTTCCAAACATTTTGATATCTTAAAACTTTTTGAAACCAAATATTTCCAAATAATTACTTTCGAACATTATCGCCTTTCTAAGAGAATACATTTTCGGTGGGTTACGTAAAGATATAAATGGATCTACACCCCGTATGTAGTTGGCGAACCCGATACAGATGATGCTTATTGCTTACAGATGATTTGCTGAGGTGAGCTTTATTTTGTTCGAGCTTTTCATTGAGTAAACCGAATCATGCTCGAAATTTAGGACATAAAAAAATTAATTGACTCAATTTTTATTTCAAGTTTTTGACTGATGCGAAAATTTGCTATTTTCGAAAAATTTCCAAAAAAATTTGGTATTTGAAAAATATTTCACAAAATGTACTTTTCCATTTACTTCCTTTTACATCCTGTTCAAACCGATATCGAAAGATTTTTTTTATGCGTCAGATTTTATGATGACGTCACAAGAAGAAAAAGTGACCGATGAAATCACAGGATTCTTGCCAATCGTGTGATGTGATTGGACTTTAACTTTTTTGTGACGTCATGATAAAATTCGACGCATAGGCAGGATTTTCGATAGACCCATAAAAACTAAAATGTTCAATTGTTTAAACTTGAGAGAAATATCATCAATATTCTACTTCTAGGAGACGTAGGGTATTTCGTTATTACAGGCCGACCTTTGAAAAAAATGCGTGGTTTTTTGAGATAGAATAAATTCTGCCTACTACAATTAGTTGAGAAGCAAAAATTCGTAAATCCTTTTTTGTGTCGCGATTATAATTTGATGTAATCACCAGTGCGGTTAAAAAGTGTTTTGGAACTGGCCGTTAATCATATTAAACTCAAATTTTGAATATTTTGTGTTCGTTTGATCCCTCGGGTATTTTTTGGCCATTTTCCGCTTTCATGTTTACTAATGACGTTTAGATAACGAAAAGGGGCTTTTAAGTTACACTTCCGAACAAGAACATCCGCACAGTTTTATTTTCCTTGCAACTGTTTTGACAAAATTATTTTGAAACGTCTTTATTCGGAAAGAGATAATTTATTTTTCAAGGAACGTCAAGAGTTTATACTTTAATTTTGTTGAAAACAGACAAGTTTTTAAAACGTTGTTAACTTAAATGAGTTCTTGATAATAACAGTCAATATTTTCAAAACTTGTAAACTAATTTACAATGAAAAATCGGATTTTGTTTAACATTTTACAAAAATTACTAAAATGACCAAGGATATTTCAATAATGATTTAAAAAATTAGTACGACCTCAGGAAAGGTAAAATTAAAATTTCGGAAATTTTTTAAATCGAGCTCAGTATCACCGGTCAAAATTAGAAAGAATTCGTTCAATACATCAAACTGATCCATAATGTCTATCCATACCGTGACCGCTATTTTATTTTCCCGAAAAAATGGGTTCCGGTCGAAAAAACAGTATGTGGAATAAGTCTACAGTGATGTAGCTGAGAATATTTTATATATTAATAAACAGATTATATTATTATAACCATTTATAACCGCTATGGGCAGAAACCAAGTGGTTGGATTGATCTCGGTTAACCGAAAGCTCAAGGCAGATACCAATAACCCTTATATGTTTTCGAGTTTAAAAAAACACGCTTATAAGTATGAGATATTTTCTGGAGTTTTACTGAACGGACCCAGTTGGCTAAAATGGAACTCTGGGTACGCAATGTATTTGTTTTCTAATTGAGGTAAATTAATTCAGTTTTAATTGTTGTACCGCCTGAGTAACAAGTGGCGTCGAGACCAACAGTGAATTGTTAAACGAAATCCAAGTCTTACTTAAGTCTGGCTTTCAGGGCTTATGAAGCGCGATCTTATTAAAATAATATAAATTATCCTGCAAATTAAAAAGAGATAAATCATTTCGAACGTTATTCAGTTATGCGATCGTCTGACATATCAAATATATCCCTTTATCACACTATTGTAAATATTTCGGCTCTACAACTTAAAAACAAACTACGTTCGCTTATCAGGGCCGGGATATTTACAAAAGTGTGACAAAGGGATATAATTAGGGCAAAAGCGCAAGAAATCAGCTACCCGACAAAAGAGTCCTAGGAATCTGAAAAGTTAGGACCAACTTGGTCCGACCAAGGACAGTTTTAGACGGAAAGAATTTTGCATATCTTTTGCATATCTCAAATTATTAATTGGATGAAATTTGATTTAATGTGTCTTTTTTGGCACCTCCATTTCCGGTGCAACGTCCGTTGTATTTTTCGGGCAAAAATTGTGAGATGTCAATCTGGAGCAAAATTTTATTCTGAATCCGAAAAAAATACTATCGATGAAAAATATCGATACACATTTGCCTTTATTTTGAAAAGTCTTAAAAACCGTTTTTTAGCCNACCACTTGAAACTCAGGCGGTACCGAAATTGAGCCATCATGTACTATTTTTGAATTGCATCTCGGATTGGCAAATCTGACCCAAAGTGTCCCTCAGAGTTGATAACAAAAAGTTCCTAATCCACAATGAGTTTCCAAATATTTATTTGTAATTCCGCAGTTTTTCGATCTTTCTTCTAGAAATTATGCACCGTCTAAATTAGGTTTTAATCCTATAAAGTTGTTTTGCAAAATAAATTATAATCTTATCAGTAATGATCCAGGGCCTGGAATTCAAGCCTAGTTCTTATGTTTACTAATCAACACACGGCAATTACTGAACAAACATTTTATTAAACCGAAAAACATTCTACGAAAACCCCAAATTTTCTGACATAATATAAAACAGCTTCCTTCCGCTATTTTGTGACAGGACTTCTATCGAAAAATTATGAGAAAATACGCGAGAGATTTTTCAAGTTACAATGGTTGATTTTAAAGATAGGGAGCACCCTCATGAGGAAATTTTCAAATTTTGAAAAAAAAGTGATTGGATAGTGTTCAGCATCAAAAATAAGGGGCAGAGCCAAAATTTGAGGTCAGTCACGTGACCAGATTATTTTTATTTTATCGTGAATGGAAAAATCGTCAAACTGGGGTCGGGCTACAAGGAAACGAGTCATAAGTTAAAAATAATCTGAAAAACAATATTTGAAATCTCTGAAACATTCTACATCGCAATTATTTTTCTTTTCTACGAATTTCGATCTAGGGAGCGCAAAGAGCAAAATCGTCAAGAAATCGACGAATTGATCACTGTAAAGACACAACTGTTGTCAGAGTCCTTATATTTTTGTTATTGTTGAAAAATGTCATGAAGATCATTTTTGCAGAATTTGAGAGTCAAATTACATATTTCTTTGGTTTTATGAATTTTTTTGTAAAATTTTCAAATTTTATGACCTTTTTTTACTATTATGTGAATTTATTACCCGTCTGTCTAATAGACTGACAACCAGTTATATAGCAAAAAATGAATAAAAAGATCATAAAATTTCGAAATTTTACAAAAAAATTCATAAAACCAAGGAAATATGTAATTTGACTCTAAAATTTTGCAAAAATAATCCTCATGACATTTGTCAACAATAACAAAAATATAAGGACTCTGACAACAGTTGTGTCTTTACAGTGATCAATTCGTCGATTTTGCTCTCTTGCGCTCCCAAGATCGAAATTCGGAAAAAGAAAAATAATTGCGATGTAGAATGTTTCAGAGATTTCAAATATGTTTTCAGATTATTTTTACTATGACTCGTTTCCTCTGTAGCCCGACCCCCAGTTTGACGATTTTTTCCATTCACGATAAAATAAAAATAAATCTGGTCACGTGACTGACCTCAAAGTTTGGCTCTGCCCCTTATTTTGATGCTGAACACTATCCAATTACTTTTTCTTCAAAATTTGAAAATTTCCTCATGAGGGTGCTCCCTATCTTTGAAATCAACCAATATAAAACGTAATTTACATTTAGATAGTTCGGACAAACCAGATTTTTTTTTTAATTCGAGCACTTGGAAAACTGCTTTTTTTGCAGATGTATATAAAAATGTCGTTTTGAATCGCCCGTGTTTGACGTTGTATTATATTTTAGTTATTTTGGAACTTAATTTTATTGGAGACCTGATCTCTGTTCGAAATTTCTTCTTGTCATACGAAAGTGAAAAAACTTGCTAGCACATTGTTGAGAGCATTTTAGATTTGGCATGAAAATGTTCTAGGTTTTCATGTTATTTGTGTGATGTCAAAAATTATCTTATTTGTGATATCTGAAATTAAGACGTTTCAAGCATTGAAAATACTAGAGTTACATAATTAGTGTGGCCATCTAGTAGATGGCATCTGCCCAAAAAATTCGAACGCTCACGCAATTTTCATTATTTCAACAAAATTATCTTTGTCCCGAAATCGCCAAAAGTGCCAATATGGACGAAAAACTTAAGACGATATCGAACTCCCCGTGCATAAGCTTTTTGGGATATTGAGTGCATAATAACACAACGCGTGCTGACAGGTTATTATCGATTTAAAATATTGTTCTGGTTTATTCAGTTATCTGAGTCAAACCGTCAAACTGGCATCTTATGATTTCATTGACATTTAATTTAGGCTTTCTCTAAAGTTTTAGGTTTATGTTATTTTGAAATTCAGTTTCGTGGTCAAAGTTTTGGACAACTCATTATTTTCGATCTTTAGAATTGAAAATTTCGTGGCTCGAAGCTTTGCGTATTTTCAAAATTCCAGTATATCAATAACGGAGTTCTTTGATAACTTTTTTGCCACAAAACGACTCATCCGATTGAGTTCTAAGATAACTTAAACTGACCACAAATGTTAAGAGAAAAGACACTTAAAAATGGTCCTAATCAGACCATTATACCAAGTATTTTAAACAAAAACCGATAATTTAACAATTTCAGTTATCTCGGAAAAATTACAAAAAATGGTCCGATTCGGACCTATTGTTCTTATTTTATTATTAACTAGATATGTGTTCTCAGTTTGAGCTGTCTAAGAACTAAATTGTATAAGTCTTTTTCAAAAGGAAAATTGAATTGAAAATAAAAATTTTGGTTGAAAAAGTTGCAAAAAATGACCAGAGGACCCCGTTATCGATTTGACAAATTAAATTCAATTTTCATCATACTAATGTCCTTGATTTCATTATAACGAAAGTGCCTAAATAATATAAAAAATTGTGGATCTCCACCTCCTATGCGGTCGGCAAGCTCGATTAAAATAATGTTTAATGCATGGAAATGATTGGCTTAGGTAAAAACTCTTTCACTTTGGTATTCATGCTTCACAAATCAGCCGGTTGCACCATTCTCGCCAAATTAAGAAATTTTTAATTGAGCCTCCCAACTTATTCGGACTTAAGACCAATTACTTCAGTTTAATTTTTTGCGTGAAGAAAATTTAATTTGATTTATGCGTATCAAAAAATATTAACCTTGTTTTCTGTGATAAAAATGTTCCGAATATTTTCATCGAAAAACCTCAGAGCCATTTGGCAGTTGCGCAAAATCATTAACTCTAACCCACAATAAAACGGCTTCTGTGGAAATATCCATTAGGAATAATCCTTGATAAGATCTTTCTGAATTCTGTTTGAATCCTCATTTAATTCAATGAAATAATTCACTTTTAAGCGTATTAAGATAAGACCACAAAATGAAACCAAAACTTTTTTGATGGTCACAATCTTGTCACTTAAACTGCGGCGAGTTAAGTCCATATTTATGAAATAGCCAAGGAATCAGCTAATCTCATCCAGCTGGAAAACCAGCAAAATCTTCAGTTTTGGAACTGAAAAACACTCAAATAAAAGCCAAAAACTCGTATGAGCTTCAAGATAAGCTTATAAAAATCCCACTACTTATAAATACTTGCATTTGACACGATTGTCGCATCCAACCACTTCCAATTCAAAAAATAAAAAAAAGGAAGACAAAAACAATTTGTTCTAATGCAACATGGCAGGCATTTTCAAAACAGCATTCGGGTCCTCGGGAGGCGGATTATGACAAAAAATTAGATTTGTATCAAAATTATGAAATCTGATGTTTTTACACAAAATCGAGTGCAAAATTAGCTTATGACACTTACCTTGAGTGCTTTGAAGTAAGCAGTTAACATTTTTAACCATGCATTACCTGACTTATTGAAATGTTAATATCTACATTTTCGAAAAAACCTTGAATACGAATTGTCATCAAAAATTTACAAATTTTGACTGAAAGTGCTTCTGAGCTCGATTTTATAGAAAAATAAACAGTTAATTTCATTATTTGTTCAAAATTCTTACATTTTATGACTTAAAATAATTGAAATTATTTTTAAATTCGTTTATTTAGATTGTTTTGCATATCAACACGCACGGCCGCGGCGTCGCACGCTTTATAAAGAAACAATACACGTCCATTAACCAATGTACTCAGAAATAATAAGTGATGAATTAAAAAACTTAAAAATTATATTGTCGTCCAAGGACACACAAACGCTAATATAATAAATTCAGTTTGAAGCTCCACCAAATGTGTGTCAAAAAATGTTAATATATTTCTCAATTTCGTGCTCAATCTTCACATCGTCCTACATCATTGAAAAAGTGGTCACCAGTTTTCAAAATAAATTAAAATGTTGACAGAAATTTTGTCATCATGAAATTTAATTTTATATCTTTGATTCCGAACGATCTAAACTGACTTTGTTAAATATTCCAAATCTCAAAATTATTTCCATTTTTCTCAACATTTGTTTCCAAAATCAAAAAGTAAAATTTCAAACCTTTGTTCTCCACTGCTTGTTTCTCCAATTTTTCATAAATATAAAATTGTTTTTTCAAATCTTAAAAGAATAACCGCTCTTCAAAATATTGGTGCCAATGGCACTGTCTGAGCTAACGAGTTAAAAGACGGTTTAAAATAACACACTGACGAAATAATTAGCTCTGATTATTTATTTCTTTATTTATAAATTTTTTATTTCTGTGTTTATAATTTTTAGGTAAGGTTTAACTGAAAAATGAAAATATGAGCTGGTGAAATTCTCATGGATCAAATATATCGGTTATTATGTCGAAAGGTTTGTCATGTCATAAATAAAAGCCGCTTTGAATTGCTTGCATAATTTCAACGTTAGAACTCACAACCTTCTTTCGTAGCATTATTACAGAACAAAGTAAACTGGCTTATAAGCTCACAAACTTAAATATTTACACGATTCCGTAGAATGAACATTATTTTCCGATCACTTACAAATGAATATACTTTTTTTAAATAAATTTGTGCGTGAGAATATTCTACTCAAAACACATTTGTCCTGAATAAGCCAAGAAATTTTTTCGTGAAGTTTTTACAAATCTATCATAAGTCGAACTTAAAATATTTCAAATGTCAAATATTCTGTCATTTATTCTGTTTTTAGTATTTTAAGTCTGTGAAATTAGAACGTGTGTCCCACCAATATCTTAAAATGTTTTTGAAATAAGTGTCCTTTAGTAAAAAGGCGCTCGAACTGTAACACAAAAAACGCATTTTTTGAAAGATTTGATGATATTCAATTGGTTTTTCGTAGGCTGACCAAAAATTAAATAATGGCGCTATAAAAGAAAAAACCCAGCGTGAACCTCAATTTTGAAATTAATTTTAAAACGCCTTGTAAAACTTGTCATTAAATATCCCTCATTCACACTTTTGTAAATATCTCGGCCCTTCTACTAAAAACACACTACTTTTCCTAATCAGGGCCGGGATATTAACAAAAGTGTGAATAAGGGATATGAATAAGAAGGTACAACATGTTTGTTCATCTGGTATCTAGTATTTGATCATGAAATTTTAAACTTCATTGTAGGAAAACGACAATAAATACATAAAAATTAACTAACAACTTTGTTGAAAGATTTATGTTCGTAATCAGCGCAAAATTTCAGTTGTAATAAATATTCTCACAAATTTGCGGTCGCACGCAGTCTTATTTAATGTGTTAAATGTGTTAAGTTTAAAAAGATAACATGAAATAATACTTTTTCTTGAATTTTAACTCACTACCAGAATGTTTAATCGATGTAAGCTGGTTGTCTATGTTTAGAATACATTCCAACGTTCCAACTTGATTAAAATAACCTTCACACAAGTAATTATGCAAAATCTAATTTTTTTTCACAAATTCAAATTTTACAGATAAAGTGATCGTTATCCTTAAAAAACTATAAATTAATTTGTTAGTTTTTAAACATTGATTAAAAAGTTTCAAATTGCTTATGGAGGTTCTATAGCCATTATTATCCCCGGGTAACACTAAAAACTTATTCCCAATTCTTTTAACAGGCAAATTAATTTTTGGTGTTACCCGGGGATAATAATGGATAGGCCCGACGGACTTTTTTCGGGGCTCATAACGTTTTATTGCGACATAAGCGTACCATAAAAACCACTGAAATAATAGTTCATAATCTCGTGACAAACTTTTGCTTTAACTATTCAAGATCGCATGTAGAACCAATCGGTAAATGAGGTTAACCGGGAGCAAAACATTTTTTTTAAAAGTCGTTTTTTATTTCATTCTATTTCATAAAATATTCAAACTCACCCATAAGTTGTGAAATAGCATAGCAAAGAAAATGACTGCGGTCGTTTCCGATTTCCAGCCTAAAAATATCTCGAATATGCCGAAAAGGACCATTTTTTGCTACTTTGGCCACGGGCAGTCTATTTTTAACATGTGATTTACAAAACAAGTTTAACATGTATCACAAATTATCCTGACAATTTGGTAAAAAATGACTGCGCCCGAATTTTCAAAGTCATCTTTTTAACTCCCAGGAGGACAATTTGAAAATTATGTTTTAACCTCAATGTAATCCTATTGCATTTTTAATAGCATCAAACAAATCGTAAGCATCAGTTTTCTGGAATTGATATTATAAACAATGTTCAAAATATCAATAGTTCGAGCGCTAGAGATCAAAACATTTTTTTTGACACTCAGAACAAATTTCAATGTTTTTTTGGATAAATTTTGTAATTATCCTACAAATGTTGTGTTATTTGTAACTAAACAAGTCTCGTCGACGTCAAAAATCGTAGAATCAGGTCGATAGCATTTCTGGTTCAAAAAATATGGACTACCTATAGAACCCCCTAAACTTAAAATTCTTGTTTCTGAATTTTCTGGAAGACGGTTAATCAGAAAAGTCTGCATTATTTTTGTATTTAGGTCAATTTGGGTACGAAAAGCACGGGCGTGCTTAGCTCACCCAAATTGGTCTGAATGAAAAATATGGTGTGAAAACCGCAACGTCATGATTATGCGTCATCAGGGGGATTGAGGTATTCAACCGACTGCGCTGGTGCATAGTGATCGGCAAAACTTATGATTAACGGATTCTTTGAGTTTTTGAAACGCGATCAGTATATTAACAACAAAAACTCAATTATATATCAACCTTTATAGCGCGTTTCAAAGCTCGAAAGGCTGTTTTTTCATACTCAAATTATGACCACTTGGAGGCTCCAAAATTTCTGACATGGTCAGAGTCATTCTTTTCGAGAAAGTCTAACACCATTAACTCAAATAATCTGTACTGAGGGGTTTCGTTTTTGCAGATAAGTCTCCCGGTACGGACCCTCATTATGCGGCATAAGTTATGCCTATCACTGTGCTCCAGTGCAGTCGGTGAAATTTCTCAACCACCCTAATGACGCATAATCATGACGTTGCGTTTTTTGCAACATATTTTTCATTCAGACCAATTTGGGTACGCTAAGCACGCCCGTGCTTTCCGTACCCAAATTGACCCAAATAAAAAAAAATAATGCAGACTTATTTGGTTAGGGAAAGCACGGGCGTGCTAAACGTACCAAAATGGGTACACTAGACACCGAATCCAGAATTTTTAGGGATAAACTTAACCATCGACGTTTGAGCTTTCGGGTGGATAAGTTTCCAAAAATTTGGAGTCAGCTGTTCTCGGATCAAAAATACAGTTTTTTAAATACTGTGATTTCAACCAAATTATTCTTTAGAAACATTTTTATTTTTTGACTTCTCAATCAAATGTCTCAAAACTTCGGAAAATTGTCCTTTAATCCATGTGAATTTTGTTATCCTAATTTTTTGGCTATTATTAATAATTTATTATAGATAATTTGATATTTATCAGACTGGAAGTGAATTTTTTTCAGAGTTTCAGATGATTCTCTTCTTGAAAATTTCAAGACATAATGTCTTCAGAGTGAGGTCTTTGGAAAGATCTCTAGCTACTGAACACAAAAGTCTGAGAAGACAATTCTATACTTTCAATATTTGAGGTCGAAAAAGACCAGTTACCGTTTGTTGCCGATAATTTTGGCGATATTGGCACTTCTGGAGATATGGAAACATGAATAGATCTTATCGTTCATAAACGAAAAACGTGGGATTTTTCGTAATGACCATATAATTTTATTTCATCAATTTATATGGAGTTTAACATTTGAGTGAAATGTAGTAAATCACAAAAATGCGTAGGATTCAAAATTCCACCAAATAGAATCAAAGAAACATGCACAAAGATGATTCGTAAAATCCAATCTTCAAAAATGATGTAATTCATGAAATTATTTGTAATTAAACCTCAAATAATTTGAGTCAAATTGCATGGGCTTTTTGACAATATTGGCACTTTCGTTGATATCGGGCCGTCAGCGTCCTGTATTGCCTTATCACAAAAGTTCAGTTATCTCCATAAAATTTTTTTTTTTTCAAATTCAAGGAATAATTGCAAAAAATCAGTACCGAATCAACCAATTTGTCCACCAAGCATCTGGTGTGCTCACTTAATAGATTGAAAATGTGTGAAATCGAGTTTTTGAGGAATGAAAAAAGCAAGTTTTGCCAATTTCAAAATTTGATCAATCATTTCTTCGAAAAAAGATTAAATTGATGGTATTCGTAAAATCTTAATTTTCATGGTGGGTATTCATTTCTTTGGTCAGCAAGTTTGTCTTATTAACTTGGATTACATTCTGATTCACCGATTCTTAAAAAGAGATGAAAGGTTCAAATTTAAAAGTTTGTGGTCGAGTAGTTTTAACGGTCGACCAAAACTTTTAAAGAAAAATCGGTAGACTGTGCGAGCTCGTGCCAATTCTGTGACTGTAAACATTGGAGATAATGGATTTCAGTAAAATTGAGTCGGTTTATTAATTTTCGGAATCATCGTGAGAAACGGTACTAAAGCATTGATTTTATTCAGTATAAAAACATCAGTTGATTTTTGTACTTTCTGATATATTTGGGTCAAATTATTACGCCATATTGATTTTAGATATTGTCAATTTTTTTCTGGCGAAAATGACGTTTTTCTGTATTTTGGCCAAGAAACGTGCTATGTAACAAAGCCTATGTTCTTTATCCCCTATTCACACTTTTGTGAATATCCCGGCCCTTTTACTTAAAAACACACTTTCTAATAAGGGCCGGGATATTTATAAATGTGTGAATAAGGGGTTATGTAACATGAAAAAATATTAACACGAACGCATTTTTGTGACAATGTAAAAAAATGATTCGCAAATCTTGATATTGATGTTACTCCTCAATTCTTTGGATCATTAGTTAAAATTCAATTTTAACCCCAAATTCAATTTATCGAGTTTTTAATAGCCAAAAACTATTTTTCAGTATAATTTTTGTGCGAAAGTTTATATAGCTGCAGTCAGATTTTCAACGATCAAGAACTAAAGAGCATAACATTAAACAGTCTTTACACTCAAAAAAGCTTCTAAAAATTTTTTCTTGCTTTTTGGTATTTTAAAGATGAATGCAGGCACCAGGTCTTCGAAAAATTTGGATTCACCTGATAAATATTTATTTGAGTATTTTCCCAAGATTATTAACATTTTTCAAAGCATTTCAAGGGGGTAGCGGTCGTAAAATTCCACCCTTGTACCCTTACTCATCGAAATATTATTGAGCAAATCGTGGTCGCCACGAGTCAGTAACTTTTAGAACGCATAGTCAAAGTTTAAAATCTATCTTCTGCCAGAGCTTGTATAGTATACAATGTATACCGTTCATCTCAAACTTTGCACCACGAAAACGATACTCTTCGTAATTAAGGGGGAAGCTGTTTTTAAATTTTGGTCTAGTTATTTCTAAAACTGCCAAAACCACCCAATTTTCGCTCAAATTTAGTTCGGTAATTTGAGGGGCAGCACATTTCTGAATTTGCTTGTTGAATTCTAGAAAATCGGCTTAGTTAACTGGAAGTGAAAATCCCGAAAATAATATTGTCCAATCTAATTGAGAATAAACTCAAATAATATCGTAGGTTATCATAACCTGGGTATGCCGAAGAGAAAATCTGCTTACAGCTTTTTGATATTTTTAGTTGTTCTGTTCGGAAATAAGGGTTTAAAGTTTTCCTGAGAAAATTACAAAGGTAATTTGTTTAAGGTCACGCGATCGATATCGCTTATGGTTTTCCCGTGATCGTCATGACTAGGGTGGGGTCACTTAAAAAAAAGACCGAAGAATTCTCAAAAACTGAAAATTTCCCTTTTTTGTAAATTTTAATCTTTTTTTTAATCAGTTTATGCTTTCTTAGCGTTTTCTATCAATTTGGTGCTATTTTTTGACTTTCAAGTGACTTAAAAATATAACGACCTCTACCTCCTTAATCCTTAAGAAAAAACGACCGCTACCTCCCTAAGGGGAATACACTTAGGATTGATCTAACCCCAAACAGCTTATAAACAAGTCGTTTGAGTCAAAACCAACATAAATTATCATGCGGTGAATTCGATCTCTATAATTTTTCCCAAGATTATTTTCCTAGAACATTGTAATAAAAGGGCATTGCGTGTATACTTATTTTTGCGCACATATTCTAATTTCCTAAGACCTGGACTTGAATGTTAATAATTCAAAAAAACTCAACATTATCGAAAATTATATGTTTGCCAACGTCCAATAATCTGGACTACCATTTTGACTGCAAAAACATAATAATTTCAACCTAATCCCCAGGGATATGAAATTTCGATGTTTGATATTTTGTTGAAAAACTGCCCAATAAGCAATAATTATTGCTCAAGCATAACCGCGTAAATATCATTTTTTTTGAAAAATTGGTCGAAATAATTTGATAAGTCAGTAGAATTTTTTGGCAATATTTAGCACTTCTTAAGGGAGTAGCATCGATTCGGCATACTGGAGTCAATTTAACTTACGAAATTAACTAGATGTTTTACTTTTTGTGCTCATTACCGTTAGGTGAACCAGAATAAATGTGCATCGACTGATAAAAATAATTTTTGTCTATTTTAGGAAAGATTTGAGTCCGAACTTTAATTTTTGAATTCGTAAAATTTTCAAAAAAATCAAAGCATCCTGAAAATGTCTACATATTTTCTGACTGCTGTTTGAAAAATCACAATATGTTTATTTGTCCTTTTTTGTCGATTTTTTTAGAAAAATTATGAAGTTTTTCCGGAAATCGAGTCCAAAATTTTGAATTTGTGGTTTTTCGAATTCCAAATTAAAAATCAGGCAGAATCACTAATTTTTCGTTTTGTATCTATAAGATCTCCCTATGTCAACTAATGAGTTGGACGCGCGATTATCATTTTAAAACTTTCGATAAAATTTTTAACACTTGGCTGTACAGTCGATAAGTGCCATTTGGCAGTAAATTTTAGGCCAGCAAAAAATTTCCAATAAAATTGCGGGTGTAATAGGCGCCATTTCTTCAGATAGTAAGAACATTTTTTTATTTCAAAACGCAATTGAAGGAAATTTTTATCTCAAAAAAAGTTGTTTTTCTCTAGTTTCCGCCATTTTTGACCATTTTTGATGGAAAAAAAACTTTTATATTAAGGAAAAATTTTAAATGTGCAGAATTGAAACCAGAATTTTAAGCGCATTACACCCGACAAGGTGTGAAGTTTTTAATATTGTCTTCAAAAAAAATTTTATGGTCGGGTTTAGTTGAAAATGGATGAACAGTGAAAAGTGTTTTTTATATTTACCAAGATAATTAGTTTTGTCAATTAATTAAAAATATAAACGTTCGCAAGAATGAACACTTTTACTGAAGTTAAAAATTAAAAAAAATAATTTTCACATTTTTTTCTTTCATATGATATATCGCTTTCATATGATATATAAAAAATGTACCAATATGTCGGATCGATGCCACCCCTTAAGTTAAGAAAAAGCACTCTCGAAAAACTCGATAAAATTTCACAAGTTTTTCTTGGAAAAATTTTATTTTTCATTCGAAAGCGGTTATTATTTTTAATGATAAATTTATATCATTATATATTAAAAGGCTCAAATAACTTGCTGAATGTTTTTAAACGATTAACAGGGGGCAAGATCGCTGGCTTAATTTCGCCGAATTTGCCGATTATCGTTGAAAAAAATCAACCCAATTAAAACATTTTCAGTTAAATTCTGACCAGTGCCCTTATCGCCGATAAAGCCAATATCGCAAAGATTGCGTTGGCGTCCGAGGTTTTTATTACGGTTACTTAAAGTGGATTAAGACGTCTTATTTCGAAATTCAATTTCTCTAATTAAGTTTTTTTATGTGATTTTGTTTGCTGGTGTGTGTGATTCTACACATTTTAGCATTTAACTTAATTTGGAAATATTGTTAAACTTCTAAAATTGAAAAACTTTTCTCATTTTGACGTAATTTGGAACGATCACGCCTATTTTCATTTTTGAACGAAAAAAATATTACCGTTTCTTTGTCGCCAAAAGTGCCCATATCGTCGAAAGTGCCTAATATCGCCGAATGTTTTTGGAAAAAACTTCTGGAGATATTGTGCTTCCTCCTGTGATAATTATTTTCCTGATATAATTCATATCCTTTTCCCAACGGAACTCTATCTCAAAAACGTTTACTATCTCTATAGTGCGTGTTCGAATTCCGCTAATGTTGTCTTACTGATTGTCTTAAGTATGATTATAGGCAAGTATGAATTATACTGTATGAAGATTTAAAATTAAACCAGTTGATTTCACATTGACCATTTCTTTAAAAACAACGTGAAAATAAAATTGTGAAAAGTTTTGTCGAGCCTTAAATGATTTAAGTTATTTCCCGAGGAATACAAACAGTTTTTCGTCTAAAATAATTAAAACTGTTCCTAGTCAAATTGTTTGTTAGAATTTTCAAACTTTTACTCTGTATATTTTGTTAATAGTCATAAAGTACCCCGCCAATATTACTTTTGACCTTGAAAGATCGATTCATAAAATTCAATACCTGACGGAAAACAAACGATTAATTGATAAGTCAAACTATTCAGAATTTCAAAAAAATTCAAAATCATTAGATTCAAAATCTGGATTTATTTTGAAAACATCTCTCGAAACAAAACAAAAGAAACGCAGGTAAAATTGATTACAAATTTTATTTGATCCTCAACATGTTTCAAGCAGTTAATAATAATGAAAAATAAATTTGAAAATTATCTTGTATTGAATCAGGAGGTCCAGAAAGGTCATTTTTGTATCGCATCTACACGCATAGCGTTGGATCATAGCGTTTTAGCATATGCAATGGTCCACAATTAGTATCATCGAAAATTAAATGACATCACGGTAATGACAGTCATAATTACTTATTTATGCAGATCATTTATTGACATGTTTAAGGCAGAAAAGGGAAGCTTGTTCTTACTTTTAATTAGCACATTTATTCGGTGTCTCTCATCTCGCGCATTTCTGTAACTGGTGTAAGATCCGCGAGCTGAGAGTTTAGATGCAGGAAATAATATATGACCGAATATGACTCGGCATAGTCCACCCCCTATGAGGATAAGTACTGTACTTATTATTTCCACATAGAACGTAAGTTATGATCTGTCAGTAGCAAAAATATAGAAATAATATATCA
>SCLH01000206.1:167538-179277 GCA_004367855.1 Oikopleura vanhoeffeni
TAAATAAATAAATTTCTCAATATTTTTAATTGTGAATAGGAATTATTGTCGGTGCTTATTATTAAACAATTTCAGTAATTTTGGATAAAAATCCAAAAATGGTCCGATTGGGAACAATTTATTTCGATTTTATTATTAACTGAATATTTATGCCTAGTTTGAGCTATCTAAGAAGAAAATATATCTCTTCAAGATCGTTCGGAAAACCTAATTATTTTTGAAATTCCTTATTTAAAATCGTCAGAAACTTTAATTATAAAATTAATTTCAACAATCTCGCTAAATTTAAATAAATGCAAGAATAAAGGAACAATCGATTTACAAAAGTTTTGTTTATTTCAGTTTGCAAAAATTATTTACAGAAAGGCGCGAAAAGTTTTTAGAGCGAATTATTGATTTGATAGAATCTTATTTTGAGATGTAAATTTTAACAATTAAAATTAATAAAATAGATTTTGATCGGTTTGAACTAAAGTTCAAGATCTAATTCACCGGATTCACTGATAAATGAGTCTAAAATTTCTGGACCATAAATTTGTTGGAGACCAAAAGTTCTTGCCACGGTTTTAAATTCAATAGATCCAGTATGAAGGGCAAGTTCAGCATGTGCCTCTCGAAGATCATGCCTGACACTAGCAAAAAATTCGAATTTTTCTTCGGTTTTATGGGGCACAGAATTATGTTCCAGCATTTTCCAAATTGAAATATCACGCAGTTTTTTATTACTCAAATCCAATTACTCAAATCCTTTTTTCTGATGCTGGGCCCCGTTTTGTTCCACTTTTCTCTACCATGATAAATTGAGGATCAACTTTCATTTTATGCGTAGCCTTGCATCCACAAAATTTGCACCTGAAATTGACCGACGATTTGTTAACTTGTGAAATAATACTTTGATGATACGAGTTTCCAATTTTGCTGTGAAAAATAACGGTAGTTCCATTTCTCTGTCCCGAAGTTATATGATATCAAAATGGCTTGTTTAAGTCACCAAATTCGTATTTCTGAACCTCTGGGTGTTCTATCTCATAAATTAGGCTCATAGTTTTTATTTAAAAATTTTTTTTTTCAAATCTCGACTGACCTTTTTTTGCAATTTGTCTGATTAAATTCACATTTTACCGCCTAAGAAGATTAAAATTTTGAACTATTAAAATATTTTTAGATTGTTATAATAACCATTATTTTCGTACATGAATCCCCCGCGATTTTTGTGTTTAAAATCAAGCTCAGACTTTGGTGTAGTACTTTTTGCCAAAGGGGGGATTAACACCTTTTCGCCAAAGCGCGCGGTGGTTCGCGCAGTTGGGCATGATCCCTCTGGACCCCCTGATTCACTAGTAAAAATATGATGTTTGTCGCCCAGCCTGCCACATTTGTATTTTATAAGCCCGATGGTATGTGTATGTACTGAATCACAGAGTATATTTGAGAGGGTTCTAGGTGCTAACACAGCAATTTGCTGAGTTTTTTCATTACTTTTGAACAGTCTTTAACTTTTGATTGGAATACTCAAACATAAAATGGAAAGCAAATATTGTTTCCCAAACCCTTTCATAATTATAATGTTTGTGAAATTATTTGTGA
The DNA here is from genome assembly GCA_004367855.1 of Oikopleura vanhoeffeni. Classification (NCBI taxonomy): domain Eukaryota; kingdom Metazoa; phylum Chordata; class Appendicularia; order Copelata; family Oikopleuridae; genus Oikopleura; species Oikopleura vanhoeffeni. The sequence goes on from SCLH01000206.1 coordinate 169,126, forward strand.
ATTCGTAACAAAGCTGTGACGATCTTAATTGATCTTCTTGACTTTCTCCAGCAGCTTATAACTGGCGGAGTCTACATACAACTTGATTCATTTTTCGACAAAACTGAATAAAACTCAATACAAAAGACTTTCCACGTCGAATAAGAGCACTTTATGTGGCCAAAATGAGCATCGAACTTAAAGATTATCAGATACAGATTATCTGCAAAATACTTTGCGATCTGGCGCAATCAAAATGTTTTGTTTCATTTGTTTGCTAAGGTCAGTCGCCGCTGTGCGAAAAGTCTTTTTCAAAAAGTCAATTCACCGCGCCGTAGTGCAAAATGTCGCGGTCTCAAAAAACGGTCACTGCAATTGGGTAGCCCCGAATAACAGCATGCAAATCACATAACAAACGATAAGAAGCCAAATTTCTGCTAATGATATTGTCAGACGTTTTAAAATAAACTTTTCTTGGTAAGTTTACACCTAAAAATTCAATTTTTCCAAATACATTTTATTTTTGTACAAATTAATGTGATAGGCTAATTTTGGTTAAAACTCTAAAAATAGACTTCAAAGTTGAAATAGCAAATTTCAATTAGTCGCAATGGATTTCTTTGTGCTTATTTACCGAGGATTTGTATTTGCTTGTTTTATATCTAAAATACAGAGATAATTTCTTCATGCAATCCAGCACATAAAACCCTCCCAATTTTATCAACAGTCACGTGAGCATCACCATTCGTGTCTCAAAATGCTTCTCACAAGAACAAAATTCAAGAATTTTTTTTTAATAAACTCGGGCGTCGTAATCGATTATAAAGTGAAACAATATTTTATTTCTGAAAATGTGATGTTCTTGAAAATTTTTTGAAATTATCACTTGACTGTTATTGTTGAATACCGAGTCACAAACTTATCAATATGCAAAATATACGATTTTCAGACCCTTTCATGGTTCAGGCTTATTTTTCTCAAGTAAAACCGTAATCATATATTCGTAAAAACATACCGTTTGAACGGCCAACATTATTTCTGCCCTACAATGCCAAAAATTTAAATTATTTATGGAAATTCCTTGTTTTATCTGCACTGTGAAAATTCATTATTTTGGAGAAAAAATGAAAGAAAAATAGTCAGTGTTTTTCTGAATTCCAATGAAAGTGTGCATAAAGTATTAATTTATGTGGAACAGCCTCTATTATCTATCAAATTTACATGTTTCTCATGATTTTAAAAAACCACGTTCTGTGAGATAAGTAAGATTTTTTAAAAATTAATTTCCCACGATATTTTGACAAATAATAGCTTTTAAATGGTATTTTCTTAAATGCAAAAAATCGGACAAAAACAAAGTATTACTGGAGCCGCTTTGTCTGGCGGGACGCACTATCCGATCCCTATCATTAAAAATATTTTGTTTGAAGGGTGGTTTCATCCTTATTTGGACGTTTTGACACGGGGCAAACTGGTGTCTTAAATAGCTTGACACTTTCTTAATTTTTCGATTTAAGAGGTTAGACCGCGTGGCACCACGCGGGTTAAAAAGTATGTAAAATAAGTCCCGGAACCCACTCATTTCGAGTAATTTATAACAATATAGATAATTTTAGAATTTTTTGGCTTGGTGGATTTTTGAATGTTTGACAATACTTAAAATGTGACATGGATGATTACACAGATTATGATCACTTTAAGATTAAGCAAAAAATGCTACGCAACAAACCCAAGAACCAAAAATAATAAACAAGTGAGATAAGGTCATCTAATTAGCAGAAACAAGCTAGATGTGATACAGTGGGTGAAAAATTAATTCACTCATAATGTTTTCGTGGTGAAAAATATATTGGGCATTCTTGACGATATTTGCACTTTCGGCGACATGGCGACAGAAATTCAGTTTTCATTAAAAAATGAAAAACGTAATGGCGTTCGAAATGACATCATAATTTGAAAAGTTTTTCAATTTCATTATAAGTTAAATTATTTGTTAAATGACGTTTATCGTGAAAATGCGTAAAATTAAGTACTTCACCGAGCGCAATCTAACGAAAATCAAAAACAGTAAATTTAAGAAAGTGATTCTTAAAAAATGACGTCATTGATAACAAAGTCAAAGTAATTTGTGATAAGAACTTTAAACTCCTACTCAATTTGGTGATATTGGCACTTTGGCGATATGGGCACTCGAAATATTCTTGTCAAAAACCGAGAAACTGCGTAGGTTTTTCGGCAATGTTAGCAAATTAGGCGATATTTGGCCAGCGATATGGGACCTTTGTCTGTAAAAAAGTTTAATTTTACCTTTTTTCATATTTATCTACTCAATGTTCATCTTGAGTCTGAAAATAGGGTGTCAGAAAACATTCAAATTTTCGTTTTAGGAAACTATTCATCAGATCGAGTTTCAATTTTTCTAAAAGGCTAACACAATTTAAGAAAAAAGACCGACTTTGTCCGAAAATTTTATGATCTCAAAAGTTTTTGAAAAATTAGGAAAATATTTAGTTTCGGACAATTTTATGTTCATATTATAAAAAAATATTGAGTGATTATACCAATAAATTACTCCATCTTTTGAAATTTCAGGAACGTTTAATTATGATCAACTACTGTGTTTAGTTTTAAAATGTGATAAACTTCAAATTCTTTAATTTTTTGCCAATTTCCCAAGGGCCGGCAGCAAGTATAATGCTTAAAATTGAACTTTTTCTAGAAATTATTTTAAAGATCTAATTTTTTTTCGGAAACTGGCTCGGAAATTGTTTCGGACGATACTTAGATGTGCTCATTAAAGGGCACTTTTTAAACTCATTAGTTAAGATAACCAAAAACTATAGTGAACAAAAATTTGAGATAGAGTTCGTTAGAATGCATAGACCATTTAACATGAAGGTTACACCTCAATAATTATGACTTAACTATAGCTAGAGAATGAAGAAATACATTTTCTGCTAATCCCAATAACGATCAAATAAATATTGGCTCGAAATACCTTGTAAAACTTGCTAAGTTTAATTGGAAAACCGGCCAGAGAAAACCGGAAAAATCTTGTCATTCAAAATTTTTGAATATTTCAAAACAAATTTTGGTCATTCTTTGATCGTCCGATAACTCAAGTTTTTTTATTCTAGTACTAAGACATCGTTTCTTTTATATTTTATCTACAAAAAACAATAATCTTGAAAATCTAAAATTTGAACAGTCCGCTCAAAAATCAGAGACCAATACCATCGTGTGACGTGACTTTTCATTTAAGCAAATAACGCAACTGTTATCATTATATCAAATATTATACTTACTGGTCTCGTAGAACTTTGACGTCAGAGACCTGAAAATCGTGTGATTTCATTGGTCAGTACACTTTTGTGTATTAACCAATCAAAACACGTCCTANGCGTGTCTCTGACGTCACAGTTCAGCAAGACCACTGAGTATAATCTTCGATATGGATAACATAATATTTCTGAATATTTGAATGATACAAATGACGCGGGATACTAGCACGCTATCAAACCCCTTGATTGCCGTCTAAGCCGATTTCATTGGTTAGATTTGAAAAAGCTCAAACAATCACATACTCAGATTCCGCATTTATCGAATATCCAGGATTTGTCCTCTGAGAGTCTGTAAACGATATAAGGAATCCAAATTCTTCTTTATCCTAATACCAGTTATTTTTGTTCATAGTACATATATTCCTTTTCAACGCCATCTTAAACGGAACATTAAAAAATGGATAAGAAATGAAAATGAATGAAGTTTGATAACCTTCTAGTTTTTCCAAGCGTAGTTTAAAAATTGAAATAATTGGATGTTGTCTGTAAGTAAAAATCAAAAAATAACATTTTATATCTTATAATATTATTCACAGGACATTTATTTTTTCGCTATTGATTAGTTTTTGATATAGAGATTTTTTTTGTACGTTTTTTCATAAAACAGAAATATTTTATAAAAATTAAAAATAAATAATGAGGGTACACTGGTTTAATTAGCTGAACTCTTGATGTAGGGCGGAAATTAAGAACAGTTATTCTTATGACTAGAGGAAACGTTTTAAAAAATTTGACAGAAATTTCTACCAGTTTAATACGCCTACTCAATAGGTATGCTTCATACCGTATGAATATTATGTGATTAAGTCCCAGTTAATTGTTAAAAATTTATGTGTGAAATTTTTCTTAAAATTATCGATTTTGGCATCCTAGATCTGGATAAATTTGATCACAAAACGTGCTTTCTAGGGAATAATTTCAGTTTCATCGGGAATTAACATTCAAATCAGACCATAAAATTTTGTACTTAGGTCAATTAAGAGGTCAATGTATATTTCAAATAAATTTTTTGCAGCTGAAATCAAGATGTTTTCAATTTATGCAGTTTTCAATATTATTTATATTTTGAATTGATTTATTAAATCGGCCAGATGATTTTGAGTACTAGCCTTGCAATAAAATATGCCAGATAAGTTAATGACCCGAAAAAAACTTTGTTTCCGTTGTAAATAGCTGCGGTTTATTTTGAAATAAATTTTCAGAATTGAAATGCTCAAATATTCATTCTTGTTATTGATTTTTGCAGCGATTAAACCGGTGACCTCGGTATTTATTATGACATAAAATATAAAAAAATCGTAAAATTTATTTACTTCAATAATATTTTTTTTTGATACATCTCCTTATCCTCGATTTAATAAAAAAAATTCAAAACTAATTATTTGAAATACATTTAATAAAGTTGGGTTTTTCAACTTAATCCAACTTTTCAGCGGTGTTAATTTTAAAATAATTTATAATCTTTTACTAAAAAATAAAAAAAAACATATAAGTCTATTCAAATTTGCTCTATAAAATGAAAAGGTGTATTTAAATTGTTATATCTTAATTAATTGAAAACATAGTTACACTGGATTAATTTCTTTATATCTTCAATATTGTTAGACGTGATACTGTTAACTCGATAGGTTTGAAAATTATTTCCGAAACAATATCCGTTCGTGTATACATTTTTTTTTCTATTCCGAGTGTTTTGCATGTACAAAACACTTCTTTGAAAGCTGGAATATTTGTTTAAAACTTCAAGTTCCAAAATAAGTTTTTTGAAGTATAACATAAGCAATAACGCCATTAAATAAAACTCTTTATCTTTAATAGTCTTTGTCCTCTACTTTGAATTAAGAAAATTTTCACAACATTGCTCTTAACATTTTAATTTTTTTCTTGTTTCATTTATTTTATTTGTGAAGATTTGTAATATTGTGGAGATGAACAGTATTATGATTTAACTTGATTATAGAGAAAAATATTTTTTTATTTTAGGGTAAAAAAAGCAAAATAAAGCAACAATTTTTATTCAAAAGAGAATAAAAATATTTAATTTTTGAAGACCAATCGAAATAAGTATAATTTATTAACATGAGCAAAGTATTATATACTAACTATTTACAAACTATTGTCGAAATATGTCCTGAATTTTGAAAATATCGATCAAATTTTATACATCATAATGTTTTACTCTTGAAGATATTTTGATGGTTTTTTAAGTTATTATTTGAATACTTTTACTCCAGTACGGAATACTTGAAATTTCAAAGAGACATTTCAATTTTTGCAACAGATTTTTCAATATCCTAATGTGCTCGAACCTGGAAACTATTAGTCGTTTTCAAAGAAAACGGTTCTTGATAAAAATAAATTAAAAGAGGTTGAAGCAGGGGTCGGCAGACCGACTTGAAAAAACCTGATCGGATTGACCTGATCGGATTGAGCCGTAAAAAAAACTGATCGGATTGATCTGATCGGATGACCAGAAAAAAAACTTGATCGGATTGACTGATCGGATTGACCCGAAAATAAAACTTGATCGATTGACCTGATCGGATTGACCCGAAAATAAAACTGATCGGATTGACTGCGGATTGTCCGAAAATTAAACTTGATCGGATTGACCTTTCGGATTGTCCCGAAAATTAAACTTGATCGATTGACCTTACGGATTGAGAAAATTTCGTGGAAAACTTGATCGATGGATCGTATTGACGCCAATCCGATCAAATATTTCCGATCTAGATCGGAATCTGAAGAATACATTTTGGAAGAATTTTCATAAAGATTTTGGGGCTATTATATCTGGAGTATATAATATAACAGTTCATAAATTAAAAAATTTTGATTAATGATTAGGCCGGACGCGGTGTATCTAGAAATGTATCTAGAATTATGAATGGATTAGAAAACTTTGTTCAAAACCTTTGTTCAAATTTAAATATTTTGAAGAAAATTTGTAAATTTTCTTAGAAATTTGAAATTTTTCTTATAAGTTTGATTATTTTCATCGAAATTTTTTTAAGAGATTACTAAAGAAATTTTTTCATAAATTATTTTGGAAATTTGAAACTTCAATAAAAATAAGAAATGTTTTGAAAATTTGTCATAAAATTTCAAAACCTTTTTTATTAAAGTTTTAAAAACAATTTTCGGACTTTTTGGTTCATCTAAAGCACATTTAATTCTAAAATCTTAATGAGCCTGGAATTTTTCTTCGAAGAAAATAAAATTTCTTAAAAAATTTGAATTTTTAGAAAATTTTCACATTTAAAAAAAAGTTGTCAAATGTTTAGAAAATTTGTCAAACTATGAGTTAAATTGACGAATTTTAGTAAAAATTGTCGAATTTAGTAAAAATTGTCGAATTTTAAGAAAAATTGTCGAATTTTGAGAAAAATGTCTGATTTAAAAAAGTCTTATTTTCGAAAATTGTCAAATTTGAAATTCATTTGTCAAATTTTTGAGAAAAATTGTCAATTTTTATAAAAATGTTAAGTTTTAAAAGAATTTAAATTTTTAAAAAGAACCGTTAAATTTAAAGAAATTGCAAAATTTCAGAAAAATTGTCGAATTAAAAAAATGTCAAATTTTTGAGTGAATTGTCAGATCTGAAATGAATTAAAGAAGGCAATTTAAAAATTTCAAGAAAACTGTCAAATTCTTGCAAAAAATTGTTAAAATATTCAACTTTTAAAGTAAAAGTAACAACCGAGAGAATTCTTCACAAATTTTAGACGATTCTCTCGGACACATGAGATTCTGTCCCCCTTAAAAAACACATACTGCAGAAAATTTAATTTATGCGAAAAGATTTAATTTGAAGAAAAGTTATCAAATTTTTTCAAAAATTGTAACACATTTCTTAATTTTTGGAAAAATCGTCAATTTTTCTTGAACAATTGGCAAATTTGATATAATTGTTAAGTTTTAAAGAAAATTGCCAAGTTTAAAAGAAATTTTTCAAATTTTTAAGAAAATTGTCGAATTAAAAAAAATTTGACAATTTTATAAAAATTTCACACTTTTACATCAAAATGGACCATTTTTTTTTTAATTTGACAAATTCCTAAAAACTTGGCAATTTCTTAAAAATTAAACAATTAATTTAAAATTTGACAATTGTTCCAAAAAATTACAATTTTCTTAAAATTTGACAATTTTTCTTTAAAGTGAGACAAATTTTATAAAAAATTTGACAATTTCTATAAAGTAAGAGAAATTTTATCAAAAATTTGACAATTTTATTACAACTTTGACAATTTTATTTACTTGACATTTTATTTATAATTTGACATTTTATCAAATTTGACAAATTTCTTACAAACTTTGCAATTTCTTAAAAATTAAACAAATTAATTACAAATTTGACAATTGTTCAGAAAAATTCGACAATTTTGCAAAAATTTTACAATTTTTTAAAATTTGACAGTTTTTCTGAATATTTGACATTTTTTTTAAATTCGACAGAATTTTTTAATTCTACAATTTTCATAAAATTTTACAATTTCATAAAATTTTACAATTTTCCTTAAAATTGGTCGATTTTTTGTAAAATTTGTAAATTTTATGTTAATTTGTAAATTATGTTAAATTTGTAAATTTTATGTTAAATTAACAATTTACTTTTTAATTGACAATTTTTTTTCAAATTGAATCTTTTCGTAATAAATTCTATTTTCGAAGTGGTTTTGAAATTTTTTTTGAGATTTTTCGAAATTGACAATTTTGTCAAAATTCGCTTCTTTAGAATTGGACAACACAATTTTCAGAATTTATTTAAGAATTTTACAAATTTTTCTCAAAATTTGCTTATATTTTTTGACTTTGAAATTTTATAAATTTGAATATTTTCTAAAAAACAATTTTAAATTTTCGAATATTTTTTAAAATTTGACAATGTTCTTAATTGACAGTTTTTCCCAATCTTTGGATTTTTTTTTAAATTTGAATATTTTGAAAAATTCAACATTTTTCATTATATTTGACAATTTTTAGCTAAAATTTGAGAGTTTGAAAGGTTGACAATTTTTTTCAAATTTGATAATTTTAATGAAACTTCAACAATTTTTCTCAAAGTTCAAATATTTTTAGCAAAAATTTGACAGTTCTTTTAAAGTTGAAAATTCATCAATTTGACAATTTTGTACAAGTTCGACAACTTTTCTCAAGAATTCGGCTTTTTAATTGCTTTCATACATCCATTTAATATCTGAAAATTTACTCAAAAATTTAATATTTTTTTAAATTCGACAATTTTCCTGGAAATTCGACAATTTTCCTGGAAATTCGACAATTTCCTGGAAATTCGACAATTTTTCAAAAAAATTGGACAATTTTTCCTGAAAGTTCTCAATTTTGTTCAAAATTTCTATAATCTAAAAAATTTCTAGTAAATTTTCTATAAGTTCTGAACTTTGTAGCATTTCTAGCATAAAATTAGAAACCATTTTTCAACCCTTTAGAGTTCTTAAAAGGTCGAAGATTGAAAGTGCTGCAAATTTGAGATTTTAAATCTGTTTTTCATGCTCTAATTAGTATTGTGTCAAATTTCAAGAAAATCGCTATTATTCCGACCGACTTACAGCAAGATGATTTTAAGTGTGTCGAGCCTAAGGCTTAAATCAAGGCGGCTAAATCTAGGCGGATTATATAGGCTCTGTGGTCACACGGAGTAAGATTTGCTTTTTTGTAACTTGACAATTTCATTCAATTTAATTCAACTTTGTTAATTTTATTGAAAATTTACCAATTTTCTTTGAACTTTGACAATTTTTCTCTAAAATCGACAATTTTTTAGAATTTGAAAAAAATTTGACTATTTTCTTAAAATTCGACAACTTGGAATTTTTTAAATCGACAATTTTCTTTCAAACTTGAGAATTTTTAAAAGAATCAAATTTCTTTATATATTTAAGTCTGTTCAGGTAAAAATTGTGAGGCTTCGTTGAAATAAGGAATTTCAATCTGCTTCTTGGTAACAGAAAATTTGAAAATTGATCAGAAAACAGTTTAAATTAAAAAAAAAAAGGTTTTGGAATTTCCTGAAAATTTTTTTGAATTTTTCAAAATTTTTAAAATTTTTGAAAACTTTTAAAAATTAAAAAAAATGAAAAATTTTCAAATTTTTGTCAAATTTGAGGAGAGTCAGCTAATTTAAAATAAAGTTTCTCAATTTTAAACAAATTTTTGCCAATTTGAGGAAAATCAGCAAATTTAAAAAAAAAAATTCAATTTTAAACAAATTTTGAAGAAAACTATTGAAATTTTTTCAAATTCTTTAATTTTGAAGAAAATTTTCGAATTTAAAAATAAAATTAAAATTTTTATCAATTTTTTAAGAAGATATCAAAATTTTAACAAATATTGTAAGAAATTTGAATACAAGGTTGTAATTTGAGGTTAATTTTAATATTTTAAAAAAATTATTTTCATCGTAGAAATTTTTGAACGAAATGATATAAAGAGTATCAATATCCCTTTTATCGGCCTTTGGTCAATTTGGGGCTCATTTTCAACAAAATTATAAAAACATAGAACTCCATTTTGTTTTTCATTGTGTTGGTAATTTCTTTTGTCATAAAAAATTTCAAAAATAATTATAAAAATAAAAACACAAAAATTTGCAATTTTTTTTTATGCTTTTGACGATTAATTTCAACAATTAATTTTCTGCATTTAATGACATTATAACCGCAAAATTAAAAGAACCACCACCCCATTATAGATATTTAAATTTTGGGGCGAAATTGTGAAACATTTTTTTTTAAATTTTACTCTTCAATTTTTTAAATATTTAAGGTTCTAATTCGATTATATTTTGTTGGCGTTTATTCTGTTCGAT